>JAJDMX020000307.1:0-49688 GCA_022345685.2 Nothomitra cinnamomea | reverse complement strand
AGCATCGGGGGATTGGAGGAGCCATTTCGGTTTTACCTCAACCAAGACTTCGCCTGCTGCAGCGTCGGGGGTCATATCCGTGACAAGTATGCCATGAGGTTCTTCTTCCACAAGGTATAAACCCCATCGTTTCTCAGGGCGTTTGCGAGTACTCTCGAGGATCTTGAGGGCAACGTTTGTTTCGGCTAGAAGGGTCGGCGGGAGAAGAACAAGTTGGGACGAAATTAACTGCGAGGGTTTAAAGAGCGGGAAGATGGTTTTTTGGAGGACAGCAAGTGTTGTAGCTAAGGGTTGGGTGGAGGATGGCAAAGCTTTGCGAAGGCGAAGGAGAGGTTGGGGGGTTGTTGTGAGGCAAGGGTCGTGCGTTAGCGGTGGAATAGATGTCGGTGGTGGAGTTGAGGTCCCCTCTGAAGGCACGTTGGTGTAGATGTCTGCGAGAGCATCAGAGGACGTGAGGGGACTCGGAGGCGAAAGAGTGTAGCGGTATATTATATTTGCTGCTCCTTCAGCAAGATAATGGAGAGCTGTCTTGGGAGGGAGGATGGGCACATCGCTCATTGTATTTACTATTCGAGTGAGTTGTGTGGAGCTGTAGAGGTTCGAAGGCGATACTGCTTGTTGTTGACGGGGAGGGCTGAACTTAGGTTTTAGCTGGACGCTACGTTGATTGCAAGAGCAGTAAGTTAGTTTTGCAGGCACAAGTTCGGACGCAGGGATATAATAGTACGTGCTCCTATGATAGCCAACGGGCGAAGCGATGCTCCGCTTGGATTCTGTGATCTGCTTTGAGTTGTATTCGTTGCTATCGATCAGTAGTGGGGTAGAAAGATAAATCGATCTTGTACCCTGCTATCGCGAAAATCCACTCCACTAAAGCCGAAATTTTGACACCATTCTCAACGTAACCAATTTAATATCATTCTCCTACGCGTAAAAATTTCCGATGGAAGGCCCAAGCCAAAATCCATCCCATCTACCAATTAGTGACGGCGTTCATTCCAGAACCGAGGCCAATTACCAGAATCTCAGCACGCCAGCAGTCTGTGTTGCTGACTTTTGTCTCATCCCGGTATATCCCCACATCGAACTACAGTTGAAGCCTCGTTTCATGCAATTGACTGACAAAATACTTTTCAACTTCTAATACAGATCGGGACACCTACCCCATCCGTCTCCGCCCAGATTGCAGACGTCCAACGGCTTCTGGCGAAGAGTGGATTGAGCTACTCTATGCATTCTGCTGGAACCACAGTTGGTGCGTTATCAATTGTCTTGTTTATCCCTAGACAGCCAAAGTTGGCCCCATGTCGTTCTTGATATTCCATGAACTGTTCGTGGCCATGTTGCTACCCTGTCTATCGGACTGTGAGCAGGCCATGTGAGGTTATGGGGGCCATGGAACTAGATTCTGCCCACAAGATCGTAAGTGAAGAGACACTGACTGGAGACATCGCTCAGAGGGCTCATGGGACGACGTGATGAGGATTATCGGGCAGGCTCATAGCATGCTACACGAGAAGGGAATTTTACGGGTGCAGACTGATATCAGGGTCGGGTCAAGGCCAGTAGAGCAATATATTGAGACGGCTCTGGGAATAAGAAGGCTGACATTAGGTGTCTGTAGAACGGACAAGAAGCAGACTTTCGATGACAAGATAAAAGCGGTGGAAAAGTTGCTGGCTGCTGATACGGAGTAGGAGGAAAGAGCAGTATCAAGAATATCTGCGTGGGTGGTAGTCGATATGAGAGGCATTAGAATGTAATTATATTGCCAGGCACCCTAAAATAGGGGTATATCCAGCGTGGTCAAGCTCACGTCATGATCCCAGCTCAAGCGGTAAGCCCACAGCCATGACAAGGACGCAGACGATCGATCCCACGCGGTCATCAATGACCACCAAAGCCACAGGCCCTCATATAAACAGCAAGCCCACTTCCCACCAAATCGCAAACCGCAAACCGCAACCTAGGCTTGGTCTATAGTCACCTCTCTCAGCTCCTCTACTAGCTTGGCAATATGCTCCCCACACCCCTCGGCAAGAACCTTCTTAATTCCCTCCAGTACCTCCGACGGCACTCCATCCTTGGTCCGACTGTAGACATCCACCCCAGCGGGCGTGACCCATGTCTTACTGAAATATGTAACGGCCCATCCGTCCCCATACCCAAGAACCTCCCATTCACTATGTAACAAACGCAGCAATCCACTCCCTTTCCACGCCCACCACGACGTGTCCTCGCCATGACTCGTATCAATACCCTTTATCATCTTTGGTACTGCGGAGGGGTGGCGGTTCATGGGGTGGTAGGTTACAAGGTCGTCGAGGCGATAAGGTGCTGTGGGGTTCTCAGTGGAGGACGCATCAGCCGAGGGGAGGAGGGTGTAGGTTATGCAGACGTTCTTCTTGGTGCGCCAGAAGGGGAGAGTGGAAAGGATTACATGCCAGGTTCCGGGGAGGAAGTCGTGTGGTGGGCATTTCCAGCCTTCGGGGTCCGGCGGTGAGCTTGTTTCCGTGCGAGGTTGGCGGAGGAGGATGGGCGGTGAAGTGGACATTTTGAAGCCTTTTGGTAGTGTAGTTGGGACAGGAGGAGAATTGGTGATATCGTTATAGTTTTGGATAAATAAGGGCTATAATTGTGTTTTGGACAACAGAGACATACTCTTCGTACGGTTCTTGGTTATTGCCCTGCCGCCGTTGTAGTTATTTTGAGGTAGCACGAAGTATGGTGACGTAGAGGATCCATCTATTTGAGGCCGCTTAAGTTAGTGGCGGGAAGGTGCAGTGCTGCAGCAAGGACAACCGTGCTTTTGCAGTTTAATTGCACACATGACCCTTGCTTTGATTGGATTTCGTGAAGATACTCCGTACATCAGCTTAAGGACTTATTTTCGAAAATCAAGATGACAAACGTAGGAGCCTTGATTGTTGTGTAATTTACTGAGTAGGCCTCGAATATTATAGCACGATGCTCCACCTCTGAGAGAAGTCATCCTAAAATTTTGCTATCCGTGCGTTTCCGCCTGGGTGATGTTAGGACATTGGAGGTCGAAATGCTTAACGTGCTCCATAGTTCGAGCAACTAACTATTTGTTTACGATGTTTATGTAATTGTTGTTTGCTTGGCTGCTGTGGCTTCACGGGCTATCCCTTCCCGTTTTGCCGATGCGCGCTTTTTTTCTGACGCAGTGCCAAGACGGGCTACTTTCAGATAGCCCGAACCGGCTCTTTTTCGGCCTCCCCCAGATTCTTGCTGCTATCATACAATCATCGCAGATTTCATCTCTTCTTGGTTCCATTGACCACCTAAATGGGGATCTAGTGAATGTTCAACCATTCAGCTCTAGCCCCTCTCGCCTTAAGTTTGTTGTGCCTTGTGGTCATTTCGTTTTCTTTGATCCCTTTTCGCGTGTTCGTGATCTAGTATCATTATCACGAGCCATTATCATCACACACGCGACCACCTACAACACCGAGACATCTTCGTCCTCTCGTGATCACAACACCATCGACTTCAACGAAAGTCTTCGAGCGACCGCTCGCCCTACTCCGAACTCCTTCTCATGTGCGACTCACGATGGCTTTCAACTTCAACTGGTCGCCGCTGACGGCGGACTCGGACTTCTATTCGCGAGCAAAGGAACTCCTGACGACCGCGCTGAACAAGTCTCCAAAACCGCCGATTATCGTCGATGACATCCTGGTAAATGAGTTGAACCTGGGCTCGACCCCGCCGGAACTGGAGATACTAGAGATTGGGGACTTGGCGGAAGATCGGTTTAGAGGCATCTTCAAGATGTGCTACTCTGGGGACGCTTTTCTAACCCTCAAAACGAGGGTCCAGGCAAACCCGCTGAATACGTATCTATCGACAAAGCCGTCTTTTACTTCGCCGCAGCCGCTGGCTGCAGCGTGAGTCTATCCAATATCCTGTGTGTTGGACGATAAGCTAATCACTTGCTGATAAGGTCCGGGCTTACAATTCCAATACAAATAACTCTTTCGGACATCAAGCTGTCTGCATTTATAATTCTCGTGTTCTCAAAGCAGAAAGGCGTGACGCTAGTATTTAGAAACGATCCACTTGAATCTCTAAAAGTCTCATCGACTTTTGACTCGATCCCCTTTGTCCGGGATTATCTACAAAAGGAGATCGAGGGTCAGGTACGAGTTTTGTTGATGGAAGAGCTACCCGCTATCATACATCGACTATCGCTGCGGCTTTGGGTTCCTGAGTATCGATGTCGGGATGAAGAGCACGCAGAGAAGACACGCGAGGGGCAGAAACCTGTTGATCCCTTGGCTGCCCCACCACAAGATGCGGTGGATTCCTTTGGCTATCTAGTGGACGCTACGGAGGTATCCTACCTATCTTTTGACTCTAACTCCTCCGACACCACCGCTCTCTTTTCACAGAAGAACCTACTACGTCTAGCGGCCCTGACGGATTCCCACCGGACGCTATCACTATTCACCCCGTCGATCCGAGATGCGGTCTTCCGGGCTTGGGCTGGTTCTACGGAACGTGGAGATGTGCCTGGATCTAATACGCCAGTGACCCCAGTACTTAGTCGCACGCATTCTACGCTCGCAAGTACGAGTACGATATATAGCTTCTCTGACGACTTAAAGAGCAGCCTTCTGCCGTCACGACCACCACTTGCTAGCTATGGCTCAACCACCGGCTTGAGTTTAGGTGCAAACCGCCATCCCCGGTCACATACAGGAAGGAAGAAAAAGACCCGAGTGGTTAACCTGCGAAAGAGAACAAATATGAACAGTGATACGGAAAGCGTCAGTGGGGAGAGCACGACATCAGCTGCATCCTCATCTGTTGCACTATCTTCGATTGAGATGGCCCTCCCACCACAAATACCTGAAGAGAGAGACGATGGCGTTGTCACTCCTCCTCGTTCGCCACTCTCAAAGGTCCGGTTCCGTAGCCGCCAGGATAGCATCGACCTTGGCAGCTCTCCTCCAAAACTACGGCCACTTACACCTGTTCGCAAGGCAGATTCCCCGCGCCTTAGAGTTACGGATACAGGGACTCAGACTCCCCCCCTTCCGCTAGATGGATCTGCCATGGAGCCTGCAGCTGAAGCATCTTCATCCTTTTCAGATCCGGAAAAGTCTCAGTACCACTTCCGTTCTCGCCGCCCAATTCACGAACTTTATCACCTACGCTCCTACGGTAATGAAAAGGGCTCCTTATCTGCGTCTGCATCCTCGACCAACCTGAATCTCCATTACCCGGCCCCACTTCTCCAGAGTCTCGAGCCTTCCTCGTCCTCTGCGATAGGCGGAGGAGGAATCTTGGAGAGGGCTTGGATGATGAAGATGGCGGCAGATATTGCGCGGAGGCATGATGAGAAGGTTCGCAGTGGCGCCCCTACCAGCAGATTCTGGGATGCGGGGTTAGCGAGCGATGATGGGAGAGAGGATAGCCCTCCCCCAGCCTATGAGGTGTCGTGAGCCGTGGTGCAGTTTTCTTTGGTGAAACTATCTTTGCGCATCGTTTTTGCTGCAACTCTTTTCTGGCAAATACCTCCTTCTTTATAGATAGGAATGCGGGGAACGGTGGGGGCACTGGTGACGAGCGAGTGTCCGGTGTACGATTCACGACTTGTGTTGGAGTTTGTTTCAATAGAGGCAGCTGGCCCCGTAGTTAGGGAGGGAGCGTCGAGGTGTATTTCTACCTCACTTCGCTTCTGTCTGTCTCAGGGTCGAGATTGACAAGATGCTGATTCCGCGACGCGGAGTCATTCTCTGGAACCTCTGGGTTCTGCGAGGGAAATGTATATTTCTGTATTATCATCTAAAACATTACTTTTTACCACTCCAACTACAACTTCCAAGCATCTTTTATTTATGGTCTCTTCTGATGTGCTAGTGAAAAAGCCGTTTGGGCAATTCCATGCAATTTTCATTTGAGGGATCGCTGGCGCCCCCACTGAGCCGGGCTTAACAGGATTGTGGAGCATACGCCTTGGAGGAACCCTCCACGAGCTTTTGTACTCGTCGTTGCTGTTCAGGGATTGTGTGCTACGGAGGTTCGTGGGTTGTTGGTTCAAGGTTTATGAACTGTCAGTTCTTATCGCCGTGGTCTGGTAATTCTGGGTTCAACCGGAGGCGTGAGGCCTTGCAGAATCTATAGTGGTGGGGAGACATCTTTTTGTGCACATCGTCGGGCGACTACTCTTTTCATAAAAGAAGGGACGTAATTTCTAGATCAGTTGAACTGGTTGGAGTGAATTTTGCAATGGCCGTGTATGTGGGAACGGGGAGATCTTGCTCTGAGAGAGAGGGATGCTACTTGCTTTTGTCCTTGTGTTTTTACACTTCTATCTCGAGCACAGAGTTTTTGAAGATAGTGTCTCTGGCAAAAGTACCTAAATGCTGTTTGTGTATTTGTTCTGAATATAACGGCCATTAGAGTGCTTAGACTGCCTTTGACTTATACGTAGGCGTATCCCAAATTGAACGGTATCGAGGGACTGGAGATAGTAGCCGTTTGTGGATATGACGCCAAGCACGGTCTAGCCGGAGGAAGCGAGCTCGCGGCCCAACCTCCACATAGCTCCAATATTTCTCTACCGCACCCGTCTTCCACCTTCACACTTCCTCACAAACCTAGACGCGCCTTCTTTTACCCTTGCTCACTGGTTTTTCTGCAATTGGGTACGGCGCAATGGCAGGTCTTTTCAATAACCTCTTCGGAGGACAAAAGCCTATCCCATCCCCCGCCCCATCTTCTGCAGATGATGCAGGTAAAATTGCGCTTCCTCTCCCCATTAATTGGCAACCCAACTAACATTTCTGGTGAACCTAGACTTTGCAGACTTTGCAGGCGCAGCAGATCCCTTCCCCGCATCAATCATCTCCTCCATCACGCCCTCAGGAGCCGCTTTTCAACCACCAGCCTTCCCCACAGCCAGCACTGACGGCGGTGTTGTTTATACGGCATGGTACCGAATCTGGGAGCGCACCTCTCCGCGTGACTTCATCCAGGAATACGTCATCCTATCCTTCCTTTTGGTTGTCGTCACAGTTCACTTGTGGGGTACGAAGAAGAACCGCGGAATCGCGAAGAAATGGATCACGTCTATCGCTCCGGCGCTCGAGAACGAATTTGCAGTCGTCGGATTTAGCGGCGTTCCCAAGCTGCCATCGGTTGCGGAGGTTGAGGGCTCAGGGCTTGCGAGCGCTTTAGCTCAAGGTAGCCTGGTGGCACCTGAAAAGTTGATGAAAGAGGAGTCTGGGCAGACATTCGTTACGTATGCCACCGGAAGGCAGAACGTCGCGTATGCGGATGTTAAGCTCACGCTGTATAAACGGTATAACCCTATGTCTTGGTTTGGGGAGACGTTGATTGGATTATTTTTCGAGAGTGTGGAGATGCCGACTGAGAGGATGGAGGCTACCCTGACACCTTTCGATGGGAAGGAGAGCAAACTTGTACCTGTTGCCGGTGGGAAGACCGGGCAAGAGGTTCTGGAGCAGCGCAATAAGAGCTCAGCGTCAGCTTATGATAACTTTGTGTGGGCAATTGTTAACAAGGACAATATGAAGACATTGAGAGATGATCGATATGATATCTCTCTTACGACTACGAAGGACCACCCGAAACTCCCGAATTGGATTACAGTTATGAGTGAGAGCTCTGAGATCACCGATATGCTCCTTACGCCGGAGCTTATTAAGGCTGTGGAAGAAGCCGGCGAGCTCCTCGAATTCTTAATCATCACTGACTTACCACTCGAGAAGCCTAAGACGTAAGTGTGTCCTCCGTTACTTCCCATACTTAGATATCCTCAATTTGTCTAGAAACCAAAAGAATTTTCGAGCTAACAACTGTTCACTCGACAGACTCGACGACGCCACCCCCCAAAAGAAAATCGACCTCTCTCTCCGCCTTCCATCCTCCCCCAGCCATCCTAACCCTACCCTCAGCCTTTTCAATTACTTCCTCCGCCTCCCCGACCAACTGGCTGCCCATGCTCACCTCCGCCCCGAGGTTCTGCGTAAAGTCAAAGCGACGCGTGAAGAGCAGACTCGTCTGCTCCGTAAGGCGGACGAGGAAGAGAAGGCAGAGGAAAGGCGGAAGCAGTTAGATAAGGAGAAGAAGGATAAGAGGGATGCCCTACTTAGGGGAATGAGTGCGGAGGAGCAGCGGAAGTTTTTGGAGAAGGGGAGAGAAAAGGAGAATAAGAAATCGCAGAAGAGGATAACGAGGAAGGGTTAGATACAGAACGATGTCCAGAGGCACTTTTTGCGGATAGGAGGATTATCGGTTAGAGTTACTTTCTAATCCCGCTCCCGTATTTCTCAAGGTCATCTTTCTCAATTTCGCTACGAGATTGACGCACTGTGCCTCCTTACTAATTTGTGTAAATCTGTTCTTTACGCCAAGATAAACGTCCAAAATTTCGGTGAATGAGAGATACCGGATCATCCGAATACCTTTATATGAAGACCTCTCTTTCTTGTACCTTTTTCTACCCTTCAATCTCTTGTAGTTTATGTCCACTCCAATCAGTTAATCTAAAGTTAGTTTAGTCCGGAATCAACTAGAATGGCTTGAAGTCCTGTGAAGGAGATATATAACTCAGAGTAACACTAATCATTTCAGCAGAACGTACATATGCTTACCCACAGTATAAAGCGGCGTCTGATATAAGAACGCCATGTTCCCGGGTTTCCGTAGTGAGGCAAAATGTTCATCCGAAGCGAGAAATGCGGCTTAAAAGCTTGTTTACATCGATGCTTCGGCTCGAACCAAGCAACAACTATGCTTCGCCATTGCTAATAAAATCACACTCGCTCTCTCAGATATCCTGATACCTAAAGCATTAACTACGGACAGCATGCCTATAACCGGGTATTTCCCATCCCTACACCCCTCAGTCTCTCAAACCCCGAACTAACAATAACACCCCACCCACAGGCTCTACTTCCTCCCGACCACCTCCTCCTCAACCTCCACCGTTGGTCCCGGCAGCACACCAGCCCCAACAGTTCTCCCTATAATGACAACCCTGACTGACGCCCTCCTCAAACACCCCCCTTCCGGAACCGCACCTAACCGTATCGTGAACTGGACCCTCTCCCACAATCTCCTCCGCTCCACACCATCTACCACCTCACCCAGTACCGCCACTACAAGCACACCAGCCCAAGAGCTGCGAAATATGCAATACCTCCACCTGTCCTACCGCCCTAACGTATCATACATCGCTATCTCTACCCCTCCCCCCACCACCACTCTGGCTAGTCAAGTTGGAGCCGCACCGACACCGACGCCTCCACTAGGGGCTGGGGCTGGAACTGGGGATAAGGAACCCACGAAACCAGACACGATGATCGCGCTCCCTCATCCGCACGGAACAGAGGACTTCCTCTCGCTTGTCCAGGGAAAGATGGGGCCGTTGTGGCAACATAGACAGACCCTCGAGATCGCGCAAGGATTCGCGTTTCGGCTTCCTCTTGCTTCTCCCGAGGCAAACACATCAGCCACAACCACCCCCGAAGGGGCCGGAGTAGAGGAAGAAGGGAAGGGCATAGGAAGCCAAGGCGTAATAATTCGTATGGGCGAAGTACGCTCAAAGACCGCATCGAAGGGTCTGGTTGTCGAGGTTGAGTTGCTTCCTGTGCAGAAACCGGAGGAAGCTGGTGAACACAACACTGCACCAACTATGACAGGTGAACCTGAGCACAAAGACAACGAGGAGTCGGAGGAAGATTGGGAGAAGGGAGAGGAGCGGATCCGTGCTGTGTGGGATGCTCTTGGACTGAAGGGTGGGAGGGCTTTTGTTCGGGTTGCGGGGGTGGGTCAGAAGAGGAAGAGTGGGGAGGGAGCAGGACTGGATCTTGCAAGGCAGTATTGCGAGATGTTGAGGATGAGGGTGTGAGTTCGCTACTGAAGCCTTGAGCGGTGTTTGGACGCGTCTCTCACGAACACGACTTGGGTTTATGACGACCTGGTGTTCTTATAGACTGGACTCCGTTTGGGGGTTTGGGGTTTTATCAGTGTCACCAAAGGAATCACTTGGTAGAAAGACGGAGCGACACTACTAGGGTATTTTCTTTTCTAGGGGTAGAAGTCTGGTGGAGGGGTGCATGATATTCCTAGAACTTTGCCGGCACAATAACCTTCGCGTACCATGAGGGTAGTTCGAAAACATGGGGGGACATTTGAAAGAGGCGATTGAAAAGAAATACGTATTGAAAATATGATTGGGTGATAAAAATCAAAGATACAACGCTTTCCCGGATGAACCCTCCTTTCAAGTGCCTGCTTGAATTCGACCCTTTGTTAATGACCGAAAACCACGATGACAGCTGCAGGGCTTGTGTCTATTCCATGGAAATACTTGACGGGTCGGTGGAATAACACAATGCAGGGCCCTTTTCGCAGATGGGAATATCTATTTTTGCATCATCAACTGGACGAACTCATTGTCTGCCAAGAATGAGGCGTCAGCATTAAGCATTGATATCAGGACATTGCGTTGTGACTGACAATCAATTCTGCCGTCACCATCCTGATCAGCTTCCCGGATCATTTCATCGACTTCATCATCAGTCAATTTCTCTCCGATGGATGTCATGACGTGGCGCAGCTCAGCGGCGGAGATGAAGCCATTGTTGTCTCGATCGAAGACTTTAAATGCTTCTCTAATTTCCTCCTCGGAGTCTGTGTCCTTCATCTTGCGAGCCATCATCGTGAGGAACTCTACCGCAAAAAATTGTGTCAGCATATGATCTTTACGCGACAGTTGTGGTCATATGTTTCGCATGGACATACCAGGGAAGTCGATAGTTCCATTGTTGTCGGCATCAACCTCGTTGATCATATCTTGCAGCTCGGACTCGCTTGGGTTTTGACCGAGAGACCTCATAACCGTCCCCAGCTCCTTTGTTGTGATTTGTCCTACCAAGAAAATAATGTCAGCACATTTTCACAAGTGTGAGAATGTGCCGTGGTAGCGCATCTCTTGAGATTCTGTATCAGGGAGTGTGGGGACGATCTGCGGAGAGTGGTTCAAGTGATGCAAAGTGACATATGCGGCGAACCACGGAGGGACGTGCGCACGTCCTCAAGGTCGAAAGGGGGAAAAAAAATATCCTCCGAGAGTTCCAGGAGATTCCGAATGTGTGATAGATGTGAATGAACAGAATTATACGAACCGTCGCCATCTTTATCCTGTTGCATGTGATGCTAGGTCAGCAAATATCGCCAAAATAACAGCCCCGCGATGAGGGGCAGGCTGGATGAGAAGGCTGGAAACTTACGAATAGAGAGAAAGCTTCCTTGAACTCGGAGACTTGCTCCTCAGTGAGTGTATCAGCCTGTATAAAGTGTTCGAGTTAGTCGGATTCGGAAATAAATTTGTGAGCCTCAATGAGGTTGACGTTGAGATGCCAGGCAACATAAGCGCGGGGTTCCAGCTCGTCATCATGATCCGCTCACCATTTTGAGAAGATGTTGCTTGTCCTGATGAAGCTGTCAGGATGGAGAGCTATTGGATAATCTGCCTATTGCTTTCTTTGCCGGACTTTTAAGTGATTGTTCTGGAAGAAAACAAATCAATAGTGAAGTGAAAGCAATAGTGGGGGAGGGCTTCAGGCGATGGGCTCAAATGAAAGTGGGATGAAGTGCCAAGAAATTCAAGGCTGCCAAGCCAGGCAGCATCCGAAAGCAGCAAACGAGCCCGATACGGAATTTAGCTTACATTAGGTCATAATTTCCCGATAGGGAAAGAAATTCGGACAGAAGGGCCAGAAGTACGCAAGCCATTCGATTAAGAACAATTGGAGCTTTGATGACCGCAATCGCCAAACGACATCGCCGACCGACAGACTGATGATAATACGGTGCCGTCAAAGAAACACAGTCACTGTGTCTGCAGTAGAGGGTCCGGTAACTCTCTTGCAGTAACTGGCAGGCGCAATGTGGCGGGACCGGACAAACCTGTGAGCTTCCCAAGCCTCGAGTCCTCCTTCACCGATCATATCTCGTCTTCATGAGCTAACTTACCGCCTCTACTCTAAAGCTACATCTCATACCGTCAGTCGTACTCCCACCACCCCGCAAAGAAACCACGCTTCCTAGGCCCATCCTCCAATGGCTTCTCCGACAGTCCCTCCGCCCCCGAGGAACGTCGCGGCCTCATGTCCGCTGGCGCCTTTGAGGACAACAACGATGGCGACACCGTGATCGAAATGGATCTCCTCCCACCTCGGTGGCTCGACATCAGCGACGAAGTGACAGACCTGCTTGCCAACATTGCGAGGAAGTCTGCAAAGCTCGATAAGCTGCATCAGAAGCACGTCCTCCCTGGATTCGACGACGAGCATGTCCGGCGAGAAGAAGAAGGGGAGATTGAGAAACTTACAGTGGAGGTCACTCGAGGATTCCATGCATGTCAACGGGCCATCCAGCGGATTGAAGCTATGGTTAGGGATGCGAAACAACAGGGCGGTGGGGGAGTTAGTAAGGGGGAGGAAACAATGGCGAGGAATTTACAGATTTCGTTAGCGGGAAGGGTGCAGGATGCTAGTGCTGGATTCCGGAAGAAGCAGAGCGCTTACTTGAAGAGTGCGTTGTCTTGTTCCTCTGTATCTTGATTTTCGTGCAGAGCTTATTACTGACCCTTGCTTCCCGAACAGAGCTCCGTGGCATCGGCGCCATGACTCCACCTATAGACCGTGCCTCAACTCCTCTTCACGCTCAAAACCCATACTCTGACCCTTCAATGCTCGAATCTGACGCCGACAAATCATACTCTCAACATGCCCTTCAAGCCACCTCCCAAAAACAACTCACCAGCAACGATGCAGCTATCATGCAGCGGGAACGCGAGATAACGGACATTGCAAAGGGGATCATCGAATTAGCGGATATTTTCAAGGACCTACAGACCATGGTGATCGATCAGGGAACGATGCTAGACCGGATCGATTACAACGTCGAGATAATGGCCGTAGACGTCAAACACGCGGACGTGGAGTTAACTAAGGCACGTCTTCCCCTCGGGGTGCCCTTTGGTTGCTGTAACAATATACTAACATCTGCCCGCGACAGGCATCCGGCTATCAACGCCGCACAGCAAAACGCAAAATCATTCTTCTCCTAATCATCCTAGTCGCAGGCCTTGTCATCCTCGTAGCAATCAAACCCAAAAAACACAACACCAATAAACCACCACCAAGTCAGGAGCCCCCTAAACCAGTCGATGCAGCGCCGGCAGCTCAATCAGCAGCTAAGGAAGTCGCTGCGGGAGACCTTGGACCGGCATGGGACGCGGTGGACGGAGCGCCCCGTATTTTCGGAGGCGAGGACATCTCGAGGCGGAGAATGTGGAGGAGACGAAGGAGGAGAAGGGGGAGGGAGGAGGAGGGTGGTGGGGGGTTGCTTTGATGTGTTTGTGAGGGTTTTTGATTGGGAGTGTCGTGTATTATAGTGAGGGTTATTATTACTTTTTATTAAATTTTCTTTTTTGTTGGAGTGGTTTGGAGGGAGCTTATGAACTTGGTGCACTATCTGGGACATATTATAGATACTGTCATTGTGAGTCCACCCGCGGAGTGGGCTAGCGAAAAATTCTTCGTGGCCGTAGTCCGGACATCAGTCACCAGGCCGCTTTTTGGTGTCATGCCTCAAGGGCAGGTCCATTGGCGGTGCATGGGAGGCTCTAGTTACGTTTCGCGGATGCAGTTACGTAGCCTGCCGCCCTACTGCCCTTCTGGCTAGTAGCTGAGTGAGTGGGATTCTTACCTTCTATAACGAGCTTGAGTTTCCGCCATTTGACCGCGCCTTGGGATTGGTGTCTTTGGTAGGTTCTGTTCTTTGAGCTGCGGGTATCTATACGCTCCCTGCGTGACACCGGGCATTGCAAGACAGGATCTGGGGTTTTGGCTCTGTGTTGTGTGTTCGGTGGGAGGTAACTCACGTATGTATATCCGGGGGCGTGTGGGCTCAGGAGTGAGGTTTATCTCAGCTGTGCAGTGCAGTCCAGACTCTGAAAACCTCCCCTGCCTCTGCTCTACTCTGAACGCGCACTTACATCCCCGTTGCGCGCCAGAGACACTCACCTCCCCCCCCTCCACCAGCACTAGTATATCTATACGAAGACGGTAAAAAAATACAGATGTCCCGTTCAAGGGTTAAGATGGTATATTCCTTTACGCATTTCTATTCCCGAGGCGGAGTAGGAGAAATAAAAATGCCCCTTCCTCAGTTTGGCCTAGATGAAAAGATATGATACAAGAAAAAAACACTAGTGGATATTTTCAGAGGAAGTCGTAGTTCATGGTGTGGGTATTTCTTGGACTCAGACAAGGTCTTTGACCTCCCGCTCGGCTGTATGTTATACACGCTCGTCAACTAACGCTTTCGCGCTCCATCCCATAGGACGCATGCCTAACCGCCACTCTCCTCTCCTCCGCTCCACCCCTCTCCCTATCTTTCTCGCCCTCACCCTTTTCACACCTCCCCATCCCCTCCCACCATCCATCCTTCTCCCCCCCAAACAAACCAGGATACACCCCCTCCACCCCCCCCACAACCTCACTCAACCCCCACCTCCACTCTCTCCTCCCCCTCTTCCACTCTCTCCTCCCCGGCCACCTCGCACCATACAAAGCCCCCAACCTCATCCCCACCGCCTGTCTCACATGGCTCGGATGGACGTAGACACCCCTCTCACGGAGTGCGCGAACGAGACGGAGGCCCCGCGTGTAAGGGGGGTGGTGTTGGGTGTGCGTGGTACGGTGAGGGGAGGAGAAAGCGGAAGTGAAACCCCATGTTATGAAGGCTTTGATGGTTTCTGGAGGGAAGAGGGTACGGAACGGGTGCGTTGAGGATTTCTGGGCTGTTTTCTTCTTCGTGGAGACGCGTTGGAAGGGGGAGGGTTCGGTGGGGGGTGAGCGGGAGGGGGGTGCTAATATCGCGGGACTGCTCCTCCCTGCTAACCCCCCAGGGGGGGACCGTCGGGGGTCCGTCGTCGTGTACATTGGGCGATCGTATAGGCTAGTTAGGGAGATGGCGAGACGTTCCAACTCCATCATGCGTCGTTCCTGGCCTAGACGGATGAAGATCTCCCTCCAGACTTTAGGCGGGACGTATTGACCCGTGCGGAGGATGCGGATGAGAATGTTGATGATGGTGGCGAGGTGATCGTGGTAGATGGGTTGGGAGACTGAGCGTTTCCCTGGGTGACGCGGGGGGAGGAGGGTTCGGACGAGGTGGAAGATGGAGTGTGGGTGGACGCGGATACCGGCTACGCGCATTTCCTCGAGGGTGCGGCGAGCGAGGTGTTTTTTGCCCTGGCGGGCGAGGATCTGGAAGATGAGGTTCCAGGTCTCTGCCGTTTTGTCCTTTGAGAACTCGGTCAGGACGGCAAGGGTCATGCGGAAGCGTCGCCAATCCTCAATCTCGATATACCGCTCCAACAACGCGACCTGGAGTCCTCGATCCTCCAACGTATCAGGATGTTGATCCGCCGTCAAGAGATCCCACAACACTTCCTCCCTCCTCCTGGAACTCAACTCCCTCACCAGCCGCGCAAACAACGACCCTCCAATCCCAACACCGGCATCCCTCTCCATCTGCTCAATCCTCTGCGCTACCCTCTCCGCCGTCCCTTCCCGAATCGCAAGCGCCCGTAGTGACAGCGGTCCAATCGCTGACACGCCAAGCATCTGCATTCCACTGACCACGAAATCCACCGAAAACGCCCTCGTCGCAAAAAACCGCGCTCCAAGCTCGTCATTGTATTTCTTGGGCTGGATACCGAATTTCTCCCCCAGCACCCGATTCATAGTCTCTCTCGAGATCGTCTCCTCCTCGTCGTCCGACGATGGAATTAGCTTGGCCTTTGTGGGAGGAGAAGGAGGAGGGCGAGTCGCGATGGGCTTAGGAGGCCCGAGACGAACGACATGCTGCGTGAATGGCCGGGTAATATGCGGCCGGCGGAGCTGGAGGACTAATTGGACTGCTCCTCCTCTGCTTCTGCACGGCCGGCCGCATAAAGGCGCGAGGCAGATCCTGAGCAACAGAGCCACTTAAACTTGACTGGTTACATTCAGGTATATGGGGTGTTCCGATTGTGTAGACTGGGGATTTTCTACGATTCGTAGGATGGCGGACTTGCAATTGCGACTTGACAGCTGTTGTTGGTTTCGGGGATGGTGGAGGGTGCGTCGTCGGCAAAGATACCTTGGTATGGCGAGGTCTTGG
This sequence comes from Nothomitra cinnamomea, assembly GCA_022345685.2. Taxonomy (NCBI): domain Eukaryota; kingdom Fungi; phylum Ascomycota; class Geoglossomycetes; genus Nothomitra; species Nothomitra cinnamomea. The sequence continues at coordinate 33,449 of JAJDMX020000307.1, read as the reverse complement.
CGGCAAGGTACGATGGAAATTCGTTTTCCCTTCACACCCAGTTAGCGCCGCTTTAAATGGTGAGCTGCTGGGTGATCCTCACCCTCTGCTCGCGCGAGCACACCTCCACCACCCCATCCTCATCCTTCGCTCTCCTGTTACCCCACGTTGGCACCCCAAGTGCAGCCCAGTCAGTTTTGGGCGGAAAGTGAACCCAGTGCCAGAAAGTTACGCAACTGCAACCTCTCGTATAAAGGGCGTCTGGTACCCTTCTCACTCGACCGGCCTCTGACTCAAGGCTCTCCTATACCTGCGCTATTATGGGTAGGAAGGCACCTCCGGCAAAAGAGCTGTCGACAGAGCTTATTGGTTAACGCAAGCTTGTCGGGAAGAGACCATACTACTGCAGATTGACGATGGATTGATTAGTCCAAACCCACACTGACCGTGTCCGCTCGCTCAGCCTTATACCGAACAGCACAGCCTCACTGTTCAAACGGCTACTCTAAGGTGTTTAAATGGCGCAGCCGCGATCCACTCTGCTATCCGTGAAAGCTTCATCCATACATGAGAGGAGCACATCAAATTTCGACCGCTAAGCAGCCTTTGATTATAATTCCCCTCACTAGATCGCGGTCATCCCAGGCCCGCCCAGCATGAACCGGTTCGCCCCCCTCGATTTCCGCGTGGAGAGCGGCAGCTCGAATGTTTCCGAACCACCCCAATCCATGTCGGACATGTCTACGCACATTCCGTACCCACCATTCCACCCCGGCATACCAGTCAACTCAAGGGCATCAGGTTCAGCCCCGATCGTTATGCGCGGGCCAAATGCCGAAGTGGTTTCTGCTGCACAAGGCCAGGCGATGGTACAGTGGGCCGAACCAAGCAGAGGTGACGCCCAATCTACTCGCAGGGCCCCACAATCACGCATAACATCAACACTCAGCTACAGCGATAAAGAGGCATTTCCTGTAATAGCCGAACGGTCTCTTGGATCACAACCTACACGTCAATCTATAGACGATGAGAGTGATAGAACGGAACAACCAGCAGAACCCATTGCTGCCAGCGGGCCAGATAGTGGACTCCAGAATGGGCTCCCTATGATCCCAAAGCCAGAGCCGCCACCCCCTCTACGACAAGGCTTTCGCTCGCTCTACATCAGCGTATTGAGGAAAAGCGACCACATTCGGGTACACCATCGACTTGAAGTGCGACACGACATGACGGACAAAGAATTGTTCACTCTGATCAGAAATGGATATAATACTCATCCGTTGGGGTTCTGGCGACGCTGGTTCACCCTCAAAGGTCTGAAAAGTATTCAAATCCTAGAGGTAAATCTCTTAAACTCTGGCGAAACCCTCTGTAGATAGCAAACACTAAATTGCAGCCTTGATAGTGTGTCGATAACAAACAGCCTCGACCTGTTGAACTCGACGACTTCGTCCTCCATGAAATCATGTTCGCATACAGCAACCCAACAAAAATCACGTCCGAACACGACTGGGTCAACTGGGCATTCAAGCTTAAGCAAAACAACAAACGTTTTGCTCTAGACTTCGTGGAAGGCTGGCAGGGCTCCCGGATTATCACGCTAGGTGCCGTTCCTTGGACCATCAGCTTCCTTCTGGCTATCCTGTGGAGTGCCCGTGGAGGCAACCTCCAAACTGTCTTTGCTGTGGCTTCGTTTGTCTTAACGGCTGCTAGCAGTGAGTATCGCCCTCCCCATTCCGCTCCTGTGAAGGTATGACTTACAATAACGGATTGTAGGTCTCTTGGCTCTACTGGCTATTGTGAGCGCACTGGAATCATGAGGGACTGTATGGCTCTCATCCATTCCAGCGTCACCAACGGTACGGCGGACTACCTGTTCAGATTTTAGTACGGACCTAAAGGCGAGCTAGTCTGTCTGAACTGACGTCGACCGCTGTCAACGTGACCTTCCCCATTCCATCAAGGGTTCTCTTAAATCGTTCGAACGCTGTCTAGAGGGGGGTCTTACTGTCTTCATTAACCTAAGAGGAAACCGCCGGAGGTCCGAACCATGATCGTGAAATTCCGTAGCAAGACTGCGGCTGCTTGTCAATCGGGCAGGCTTGCACGTTGCTGAGGACATCTTGATTGAATAGAGGATCGCTCGTTACGGCTCGTAATTTCAGTGTTAAGGCACTGAGCCTTTGGCACTGAGCCTTTGGCACTCTTGCATCAAGCACATCGCAAGGCTTCGAAAGCAATGCTCGAGAGCTGCGGGGGTCATGTAGATGTATAATGCGGTGGGTTGGTGCTCGGATTAGAGAACGGACGCAGGTTTTAGGGCGCCGCGGCAGGGCAACCCCGCTAAGCTACGAGATGCCAACCTGAGGGATAGGGGTAAGGCAGAAACGTTTGGTGGGACGTTGCAGAGCCACGGTGCCCCAGCCTGCGGCCAGACCTTTCAGCGAGGATTTGTGTTAGCATGAGTCCGCCATGCTAGCAATTCGGACCACTATTTTTGGGGGCTTTAACGTCGTGCCGGAACACTCTAACGCCCTCTTTTTGGCCCATGACCTCCAAAATGAGGCACTTGGTTGGCTCTGATGGAATCTCAGTGAGTGGATTGCTCCTCTCGTAAGGCGGGATTACTGGCGAACCAGCGTGGATAAATAAGAACCTCCGAATAGAAAGATGAAAATGTAGAGATGGAACAACCCCCGACTGACCATGACGTGACCATCGAGTGCGAAGTACAGCCCAGTGAGTTTCGAGAAAATGTACGCACCTGTAGCCTCTCACATAAAGGGTGCCGGTCCCCTTCTCACCCGACCGTCCTTCGACTCAAACTCCTCCAACTCACACCTCGTTCATACCTGTGCTATTATGGGTGGGAAGGCACCTACGGCACAAGAGCTGCTGAAAGAAGCTGTAACTAGAGGCTACCAACCTGGTGCGCATTGTAACGGCTGGCAGCCTGCTGGCGAAATTCGATGCTGTAGGTGCTGAGGCTTGGGAGTTTATCGGTAAGGCATACAGGATATAGGTTCGGCTGGTCGGCTCATGGAGCAATGGCAGTAGTTAACCTACAGAATGAATATCTGCCGGCGTTTGCAAGATTTCCTTTCCCGTTCTAGCGGACTCCATCCAGATAGCCTCTCCCCAGCCCAGCCGAATGTATGGCAGTGCAAGTTTTATGGCGGGGAACGTGTGAATGGAAGGATAGTGTGCAAAATGCTTTGACTGGGTATCACAATACAACAGAGACTCACATCATGCGGCAGCATTCCATCCAAAATAACCCCTATTCTGCATCTGCGGTGCGTTGAGATGTAATGGGGAAGTGGAGGCATATTCGGTGGCCTTAATGGCCCTTTCGAGATCTCTTCCATATCGTCCTAATTTCCGATTCAGAGGCTGGATGGCTTTGGCTCACTCTCGTGTTTAAAAGGAGGTCCAGTCCACGCTCCGTTTTACTGCTTTCAGTCGCACAATGTACTTTGAGTGGCATGTGGCCCTCCTACTTTCAATGACACAACTTTCCAAGTGCTGCTCTCCTTACATCTGCCTGTCTCGAGTGCGCATCAACTAATGCCAAATCCTGCCTGGGTCACTATTTCCGACAGACGGGGTCTGTGCTCAAGATGACAATCTGTGGTGGTAGAACTGCGTGGTCCAGCCTTGTGAGGTTGGGGGTCAGGATGTTGCCGCTCGCTTTTGGTATGATGGCAGATTCGTCGATATGGTGCTTGAACTAACGGGACTCAGAATTATTTGGCGTACCTCTGCCCAAATAGCCAATGCCCATAAAAAATAGCTGGAATCTTGGTGATTGTCGGAGCGGTTGCCTCGCCTGTAGTTATTATATACATGGAGTTACATTTATATAGTGAATTGTCTGAGCGAAATCCAATCTAATCTTTCTTCGCTTTTAAATCCCCTTTTCCCTCATTTTCGTTGTCTCATCTAAGGAGTACAAGAAAGACAGATCAAATCAAGGAGTGAGCGTAAGAGATGAAAGTAATACTTGTACCGTATTAAGCCCAACCATTAAAACAGCCTCACCCAAACCTCCTATCCTGTACAGTCGTGAATCCGTTGAGGGGTGGGGCTTTTTTCCTCTTATTTTGGTCTCGGAGATTCTCCCCAGAAGTACCCGTGAATATACTATGGTAGATCACCCTACTAAGAATTGGTCACCGAGTCCAGCCGTCTCTATGGTATTGCCCAAATTTTTGTGCGTGTCGGTCCTTTGCCCTCTTTCGGCAGACTGTACAATTTTGCGGCTCCTGTAAAGCGTCATTGCCTGAGGGAGTCAACCCGTCCGTTATCTGCTGGGGGACAGAGAAACCTTACCATGTCGTATTTTCCTTTCAAGATGTCAATGTCTTGTACATACCCTAAGGACTCAAAGAACCCTTTTTCTGACGGGTCAAGTTCTACTATTGTTTGTAGTTGTCTAACCGTGTCAAGCATCTCTCGTTCGTCTGGTGACAGTGACGGCTCCTTCATATTACATTAGCTTCTGCGGTATTCCGGGAAGACAGAACAACTTTATCAAGTATGAGATTAGCTCTTTGATTTGTAGCTGTAACATTATGAAGTTCGCTAGATGGGTATATTCACCAAATGTCCATGTCCCCGAAGGCATATCTTTAGGTGGTTTCGCTAGGGTGAAGGGTACTAAGATGCCGAGCTTCTTTGGTAACTCAGCATAATCGCCCTGTGATACTTCCTCAATTTCACCCTCTTGGTAGTCATACTTATAAATTTCAAGGTACTGAAGATGGTGAGCAATGTACATCTCGCGTGGCTGAGAACCTTACGTTGTTGTAAGTACACTCAACCTCTGAAGCATCTGGCCTCCATTCCGGGTAATGATGGAAAGGGTTTCAGCAGCTCTCTCCCATCTTGTCATGTTCTTCACATTGTAGAAGTCACCCGAACGGCACATTTGATTAATAGTTAGCATAACCCGGAGCCCTTCTAGGACATCCGAATAATCTTTAATTACTTTAGTACTGTTTTAACAAAGGAGGTGGGAAATTCTTACCGAAAGGTAATTTATGAATCCCTTAAGCTTCGAGTAGATATTTCCTACATCTTCCTCCGAGATATCCCTGGAGAACCATGGCGACTTCCGAAGCATCCCGGCTATAGCGTTATGTGGTACAGGCAAGGGCAGAAGTAGTTTCGAAAAGGGAACCTCGTACACCTCGCAAAACAAAACATAGTTTTGGTGCCGTGTGAAAGAGGCTGTCGAGGGAACAGGTAGAGGCAAGGCTTCATCGGTCGAGAGCTCTTGAAGTTTTTCGAAGAGAAAGTTTGCTTGGGCCTGTAAGGCCTCTAGACCAAGACCTGAGAAGATGGTATCCTGTGAAAGGCATTGCTAGAATTCGTCTCCGCGTCTAGACAAAGAGCGCAAGGCTTCTTCGTCACTCATAAGAAGACTGTCTAGGTGGTCGCTATCCTCGCTTTGTGCTAGTATGGCGCTAACGTACTGACCTAAGGTCAAATCAACCTACCAAAAAGTTAGCAAGTGAGATAGAAAAGAAGACACTTAGTATACACACCATCTTCAGTACTTTTCCAGGGGGTGGATATGATCAAAGCTATGAGTGGAGGGAGTGAAAGGTGGACGTTAGTTATCCAACTCCAAAAGAGCGCAGCCAATGGGCCTTGTATTGACTTCATGCTAGTCTCGTAGCCATAATAGATGAAGGACATACAATGGAGACTTTGCGCTAAAAAAAAGACCAAACCGCGTCGCACTCACTCAGTTGAGCTTGGTGAGTCTCACCGAGCTACAATGCAGCGCCGCTCACAGCAATCAAACCTCTAGCTTATTTCCCGCCCTTTCTCTGTCTCTAAGATGTCTTACTAATACCAATACGTAAGTCGACTAGACTTCCCTGTGCTTTAGCGACCACTAACCGTTACAAGTTCATGACCGACGCTCTCCAGCAGTACTACTACGACTAGATCAAGAAAACGGACTCCATAGAGAACGATGTCGACAACTTCTGGCTCAATCTCTTGCCTGATTACTTTCAGAAGAAGCTGAAATTCGGCATCAAGCAGGAAGCGCGTCCGCTTTCAGAGATCACCAAGCAACGTGCCGACTGGACCATTCGCTACATCAGGAATGGTGATCCGAAGAAGGTGGTCCTCATGGAGGATAAGCGTAAAGGCAAGGGGACTCAGCCCGCCGAGTGGCGGGAAGCCCTCTCGCAGCTCACTAGGTACCTGAAACTGGTACGCACCGAGGACGAGCAAGACGTCGAACAGACTCTCTACGGCGCCGTGAACATAGGAACCTACACCCGATTCTACAAGCTGGAGCCCTACGAGCTGGAATGTGTCGACTATCCCGGCGCTAACGGAAAACACTACGAGCTCGCGAAAGATGAGGCGAAGATTCATGAGATTCTGCTGGATTTGGTTCAGAAGACCTCCCACTAAGTCCCCTCGGGCGATTAGGACGCTGGTGGATTGCGACTTGCGCAGAAGGGGGAGTTGTTGGAGATAATGGTACACGCTTGAACCGTTGCCCCTGTCGTCTTTGCCTTTGCTTGTGCTGCCGGTGTTTCTCTTGGTTGTATTTTCTTTAGGGGGGCCTGCTGGGCGAGAACGCAGATGGCGCTATCCACTCCTTTATTCCCTTTGTTTTTTTCTTTTGTTCTGGGGTTTATGCCGTTGGTTCCTTTAGTCTCCCCTTGCCTGTCTCGCGTTGTTTCTCGTACGTAGAATAGAATCTTCTCTTCACCATTCCGAGCCGCCCGTAGACCGCCGTGAGTCCGCCTGTAACCATAGACCTGACTCGTAGCCGTAGAACTATTCTCTAGTTCGTAGCGTTGGTACTTGACAATTCGGTCTTAACCATCGTCCCCGCGGTGGAGTGTCAGCGGGTAGCCTTCTAATAGCTATCCCGCTGAGTATCTTTAAAAATATATGAAAAATCCACAAGGAAAAGCCATAGAAAGAGTAGACTTAGCTTGATCTCCTAGAATATGACAGTTAAGTTCTTTCCAGAGCACAGCTAATTGCATAAATGTATGTATTGCAGTATCCAGACATCTGAGAGAGATCCTAAATCCTAGAGGAGATAGTCCCCTTGTGTAAGGGAGAGTTGAAAGAGCTTAGGGAGGGATTTAGACGTTATGATGTCCAAACGAAGTGATGGCGGGAGTGCCAGGTGAGCAATTTTCACTTGTCCGTAAGGGACCTTTACAATTCTTAAACATGCTTTAGCTAGTTAGACCATATATTGTCCCTCCTCAAGACCCAACCGCATGCCTAGGGTGAATTTGAATAGCCTTGTCGGACAACTCGCAGGAAGTGTGACGTAAGCAGTTACTCTCAGCCACGAGCAACGCCCTGTATACAAAAGCTCCGAAAGCGCTGATATCTCTTTTGAGCATCACTGTGATGAGTCCTGCCATCTTTAGTTGCATCCTCTGTGGGGTTCCAATCTGCGACCCTACGACATCACGCCCCAGGTCCTGGTTAAGAGAATTTCGCGCAAGTGAGTATGCCGTAAGTAAATCTTGTCGATTCTATGCTGATCGAGTCAGTCTATTCAGGCCCATCAGGGACTTTCGTCTCTGGTGTCGGTTGCTGTGATGACTATAGGGATGTTACGTGGATCGCGCCGTCCGATCCCACCATGCGATGGGACGACGGTTATCTTTTTCCAGCGTCGGATGAGCTTCCAGTTATGCAACAGCATCCCCTAAACGGTCGCCATGGCTTTGTGCTTCATAACGCCTGCTGGCACCTTCTGCAGAGAGCCTTTCAGCCCAGCCAGATCCCTCTTAAGCGGCTGCTCGAGGTCTGCGAATCATTGCCATTTCCGCTTCGAGGAAACGGCGTATGTTGGGGCCATGACTATGGAGGCCTTCTCGTCCTCGACGATCAGGACCATTACCCCTGGGAGGACCGGCTTGTGGAGCACTGTTATAGCCTTAAAATGCATTTATACGCCAAAGAGAACCCGTACAATGTGCCGGAGATCCCTGCATTACTAGTGATGCGTCCAGAACATCCACCAGAGTGGTTACCTAAGACACAACGACATGACTGCTTTTCAAGACTTCCATGGGAGATTCTAGAGGCTGTGGCCATCAAGTTACCCACTGGTGATGCCCTAGGACTGGGCCGTGTTTCAAAAGCTTTCCTACCCCTCTTATCCAGTGGCATCTTTTGGGCGTCCAGATTTGAAGCCAATGGCGATCGCCACTTTGTATTCGAGAAGTGGAAGAGTCGAGATACTACGGATTGGATGGGTTTGTATCGGCTTACTAGTCATGCTCATAATTCGCCTGGATTACAGAATAGAAGGAGAATCTGGGACTTGATCAGGCCGCTTACTAATTTAATCAGCCTACGCCTTGCGGAAGGTTCAAAGACAGCCTGCGTGGACCAAAAGTTTGCCTATCTAAGGTGGAGTAAGGTAGCAGGAGATATGAGGGGCGAGGCATCTGATGGGCATCCGAAAGGCTTTAACGAAGGCTGCCGACTCTTTGGTACACACACCGCCTACATGCCCAAAGGTCTCTCAAAGATTAGCTTCTCAATAAGCGGCGTTAGAAATGTCAATTATGTCGTGGGCATACGTCTCATAACCGAGAAAGGCCCACATATGTCTTGGGTTTTTATCTGAGGGCAAAGAAGTCATTCGTGAAGTCACGGCACTGAGAGGGTTCGTTCTAGCTGCGGGCTCAAGAGGCATCCATGCCCTGAAGGTTGTCAGCGAGGACGGAAGCTTATCAGAGTGGGTTGGCTGTCCGAACAACTCGCCCGTGACAGAGCGCCTCGCCCACTTCAACTTTATCGCTGCCTTAGAAGTGAGCTTTGATGTAAGTATACGATTCCATCATTACGCCTATTATTCCGCCAGTACTTACTTGCATGTCTGTATAGGGATATAAAGTAGTCAGCCTAGGAGTTTCGGGGAAAGTCTCGCCTTCTGTCCAAGCGCCAAAAGTGCAAGGCTCGTCATTGCGAGAAGCAGCGCTATGGTATCCCATAGTGCCCGAACCTGAATTGTGCCTAAACGAAGCGTCATTTACAGGTGAAAATCCATCGAGTACTGGATACCAGCCATTATTCTGGATCCATTTCGGCGGTCCTGGTGGTAGCTACCTCGAACATGTGACCGGAGTCTCTGTCTACTGCCCAAGGGGTCTGTACAGTCTAGAGTTCCATTACGACACGACTCATGGCCCCGCTGGAGCATACAAGCTTGGCCGTTGCAAAGCTACAGACGTTTCAAAGATTCTGGAGTTTCCTATTGACGGTGCCGGCGGTGAGCTCATTGAAACTCTCGAAGTCACCTTCCGGCGGTATGAAGCAGAAAATGCTTATAGTTTCCTTAAGCATGGAAAATTAAACTCTGTCAAGGTGAGTTACTCCGGTCTCTCTAGAGAGGAATATGGTTCTCTAGGGTGGCGCCCTTGTTGTCTTACTCCCGTGGTGCATTATAGATCACGACAAATCGCAAACGGTCCTTCCATGCCGGCGCCTTGCCAGATGGCGCTACTCTGAAACCCATGACGATTGCTCCTGGAACTACCCTTACAGGTCTTTATGCAAGTCAGGTAGGTGCAGACCCTGCCGCATTGAAGATGAGTGTTGTTGACAAGAGACTGAAGCACCCAGAGTGTGGTCTTATCAACTTAGGCGCAATTTCAGAAGTCATCAATAACACGTGGGAAAGAGTTGAATGAGGCATTTAGTAATGAGTGGATCGATGGCGCGCTTTGAGCTGAACGATTCAAAACGTTGATCTAATGAATAGGTTGGAAAGTGTATTGGATTGTATAATTTCTCGATGTTCAGTTGATGATTGCTTGCGTGTGATGATGATTAATTGCTAAGTTGCAAGAAGATTCCTTCCTGATGCCATAAAATTCGCAATCCGATATAGCTAGCCACTCTAATCCCAAAGCCGGAACCCGCTTCTGTCTAGTCACATCCAAGTCAATAGTTGCAGAAGTTATTTCTGCCTATCGCCATCAGAACGTTTTTATGCAGGCACTCAGAGCCATTCTCATCAGTAAAGCCGAGGCTACTAACGCAAGCCGTACATTAAATCGTGTCTATCAACATAGTGATCCCCTACTGTTGAGAATAGTCAATCTCGCTGGTGGCTGGGAACCACGAAAAAGGAGAAGGCTGGAAGCCCCTTATCTTGAGTATATCTAAGCACACACTCGCAGTAGATAGAAGTTAAAATAAAAATTAAGCAAGATATAGCCTAATTTCAACACCTACCATGACCGAATGGAATATTGTTATCCAACCAATCCTGTACAGCGAATGTGCCTTGCAGGATTCGAGATAACTGCTGTTTGAGATCCGACACTACCCAACCCCACCACCAACCCCCAAGGTATCGCCATCCCCCATGCTTTGCCTCAAATTCGATAGGCTGATAGTCGCTGCCTTGATCCCCTAAACTCCGGAAGAACTCAGCATGGGGACGATTCGTGTTGTGGTTCTGAGATTTCTGAGAGTGAGTCACATATTCTTCAAGTTCAAGCATTACTATGATCACCAAGGATGGAATTGCAGCATATTGAAGAGGAAATTAGTGTGATATTGCCTGTTCAGAATTGTCATGAGGGCTAAAGGAGCGATAGACGTTGAAATGATGGACATCCAGCATGTGTGCACGTGACAGACTATGGATGAAGCAAAGGCTAAAAATGGGCGCGAGTGAGCGCTCCCGAGCATCAGAAGCCCGTCTGAGGTTAAATTTAAATCGCCTGTCCTGAAATAGAGGCTTTAAGCTTCATCGAAAAAGGGGGGGGTTCGGCGGTAGGTCTGCACCACGAAGTAGTCAGGAAGAAAGTAGTGCAGTTCATTAAAATTCACCCGGGAATGTACTATTTTTACATAAAAGTTTGATTTGGCGAGTGAAGTACTTTGTACATGCTCCGATATTGCAAACGCTACAAAAACGCAACACTTTTCCCACACACAGATCATTGAGGAGGGCATACTATATAATTACTCCTCGTCTTCCTGAACGACACAGCTCCAACTAACCCACCCTCGTTGGTGAAAGAGATAATTGACCATGACCTCATGTTTGATGTTGTCAACAAAGGTTGAGCTGAGTGTTGAAGGAGCGCTTGAAGGAACGGTAGAAGAAGAGTTTTGTGATGATCGATACTGCGGGCTGTGAGGTGAGCTCATTGAGACCTCCTAAATAGATCCCCTAGACGTGGTAGTGATTGTGTTTGCATCCTCTCCTTCTCTAGTTCCCGATTAGGCTGCTTCTTCGCATTGTTCACTGTTTGTATCCCTTGCTCGGTTTTAGGTAGCGACCCCTTTTTGCGGTGGGGAATACTTTCTCTGCGGACGGCCGCGGGGTAAACATTTCTCGCCTCTATGTTCTTACCATCATTCAATTGATCGATGGGAGTTGTTGCGACCGGGCTCTGGTGTTCCTGCTGCGGTTTCCTCCCATTGAGGATCCTCTGTCGGAGCTCCTTAGTGGCTTCGACGAAGTCTTCGTGGTCCTTGGTGGTGATCTGGGCATAGAAATCGAATGCAGATAGCCTTTTGGCGTTGTTTGCCTCTAGTTCACCGCACCAGCGTTCGAGGTCTTGACTGCGCTCCTGTGCTTGTTTAAGACTGTTGTCCGAATCCTGTAGCTTCCCAACGACGTGCTCCAGGTCTTGCAGAAAAGCATTCTTAATTTTAACTGCATCTGCTTCTAGTTCATAACGCTGACGTTCGAAGTCTTGGCTACGCTCCTGCGCTTGTTTGAGCTTGTTGTTTGAATCCTGTAGCTCCCTATGGAAATGATTTGCTGCTTCTTTGTGCTGCTCAAGCTCTTCCTGAAGAGCTTTCTGCATTTTGGCTGTATCTGCCACTAGTTCATGGCACCGGCGTTTGAGGTCTCGACTACGCCCTTGCTCTTGTTTGAGCTTGCTGTTCGAATCCTGTAGCTCTCCGTGGAGATGTTTTGCCGCTTCTTTGTGCTGCTCCAGCTCTTCCTGAAGAGATCTCTCCCTTTTGATCGTTTTCTTCTCCTCTTCTTCAAGTTGCTCGATCTTTTCGACTGGGCCGCAGGAGGAAATGTTAGCCATTCGGAGCGCTCTCAAGGGACTAGATATACGGGAAAGTTCCTTACTGAGTGTGTATTTCTCCTGCAATCGCTCATGGTTCTGCCTCCACAGTTCTTCCATCTCCACCGCGCGCGCCCTCTGATACGCGGAGGACTGGTGAAGCTGCGAGTTCAAATCAGGGGTTAGCCCAGCCACTGTGGAAGACATCCCGAAGCTGAAGATGCTCTCCGACCTGGCTGACGCATCACTTGCTCCGGGACGAGTAGGTTGAGATCCTCGGAGCATGCGTGCCCGCTGCAGCATTGTCTGGAGAGTGTCTGTATTCTTTTGAACCATTTCCTTCACTTCGGCAATGGATTCCCTACAATGCCCCCCATCAGAAAGTTTTCTACGAAAATACCGCGAGTTCATAGTAAAGAAAATTCACGTTTGAAGCACAGCCACCAACAACCCAATAGCGGCTTGCTGTCCTCTCAGCTGTTGCAGCAAGACCGCCATCGCCGTCTCTTTCCACATAAACTTCGCTTTGGCTTTGAATCCAACTGTTCCCGCTCCCTGATCTCCCTCCACCATTTGCTCCAATTCATCTTCAATCACCGACAGCGTGAGCATGCACCCCGTGAGCGCGTCGTCAAAGTTCTTCGTCAGAATACCAGCGGGCGACATTCGCGATGACAGCGCGACGGGGTTTCCGAGCACGAGGCTCTGGATCTGGTTGAGCGATGCGGAGACGGTGGAGCATTCGGCGAGCATGGTGATGATGGTGACGGGAGCGGTCTCGTACGTGCATTTGATGGCGTGGAAGCATTTTATGACTTTTGCGCAGGTGAAGGTGAGGGACGCGACGGCGGCGGTTAGGGAGACTGGATCCATCTGGAGGCGATCGAGTTCGGCGGGGGGCTGTCGATTACAGAGGAGAGTGCCGTACGTAGTACCAAAGGCAAGCTCTAGGGAGAAGCAGAACCCGAGATGGACGAGAGCTCGTCGAGACGGCGAGGTCCTGAGCCCCGCATCCTCGCAGCCTCGTGTGGCTTCGGTGTGGTTGTTGCGATAAGCCCCACACTAGTCGTCTCGCGCAGATGTCTTGGTTTAGCATCACAACAATGTTTTCCGATGTGTACTTTTCCAAAACCCCGCACTCAGTAGAAGAAAAACGAGGCGCATAGAATGCACTTTTCAGGGTTCGCATTGCGAATATCGGGTGTTGTGTTCATGGAGGTTTATTCGGTCGTTCCCATGCATTGTGAAGATTTCCGGAATTTGCGCATCCAATCTGAGCGGGGTGAGCGACGCCGCCCTATGCTCGTGGGAGCCAAGCCATCGTGGCTCCTCTACCCAACCACTTCCCTTCGTATTCCTAATGCGCTACTGCTCGAGGATATGCCTATTGTTTGTCCGAGGTAGCAGTGCCTGTATGCACTGGACCGCAGGGTCTGGTGCCCCGAGCATTTCCCGCGTTTCCAGCGTGCTAAGACAGATTGTGCGGTTAGCACGACCTGTCAGATGGGAGCTGCTCTAGGGAGAGAGCGACTATGCATTCGCTGGAAGCCCCCCGGTGAAAGATTACCTCAAGTTTGCGCTTTTCGTAATACTTCTACGTATGGATTGTATATCGAGTAAATAAGAAACTAACATATCGACCATCTAGCAATATGTGTTCAGGAAGTGCCTCAAGTCCCTCGAACACTTTGGTTCACATTGTCAGCGAGGCCATGGAAGCACAACTCGACAGGAAGCCAGTGCAGATATAGCACCAGTATGTGCTTATAGGATGTTTCATGGCCCTAAGATATTTCCCCTCAGATTCCTACACGGCTAGCCGGTCTACCCCAATCAATCAAACCCCCTTTCTGACTTCTAGCAACTTTCCTGGTATAATCAACTGAATAACGACACAATCAAAACACCAGACTCCGCCCTACGAAGGGCGGGAGAAACAAATGGGATCCGTAAGTGCAGCTCCAAGATTCCGTGGGTGAGTCTGATGCTGAGATTCTTCATCCAATAGTGCGAGAATCGTAGTTTACGAGCTAGATAATACTCTGGCTTTCTGTCTTATATGTGCGAGTTCTTGTATGCGCCGGGTGTTACTAGCGCCGGGAAAGAGCGCCGGCGGGTTCTATAGGAGCGGTGACGGGGATTATTTACTCGCATACCCCTAATATTTTAACACTTTACTTAGATACACCCCAGTGCAGACTCCCTAACTCCACTGAATCTCCCATCCCCGCAAAACGGCACCACGACCCTAAATACTTGTTTTACGCTTGTAAACGATTTATGTTTAAGATAATGGATCACTGTTATGGTACGGCGCACTCTGGTTGTCGCTGGAGTAACTTAGGACTATGTACTACGTATGCACAGTATTTCGGTCGTTACGCTAATAGCGAATGAGATCAGGTGTGATTGTGCACTTAGGACATCCTAGGCATCGCAACAGCATATTAGGTGTCCAAGACCCGATAACACAGTGACCCAGTCAGATTAGAGGCCTTTTGGCGGGACAGCAGTAAGTGTTCTGAAAGTTCGGTTTATCTTGGTAAGATTTCAAATTCTAGGGAAAATCCTCGTAAATATCCCTTATTTATAAGCAAATCCTATAGTTAGGTCCGTATGGCATTTTAGCTTGCGACGGTTTGCAGGCCGAAGAAAATGTGAAAGCAGAAACTGTGGTATTTTGGTGCTTCAGTATGTAGCTGTTTCGGGGCATGCGAGTAAGCTCTGAATGAGGGACATTTCAGGGAAACAACTGGGCATCCCTCGGCCCAGGGACAGGGCTCGCTTAGGTCCTCCATTTTCGAAATGCAACTGTAGCTTAAGGCTGTGAGCCTCCCTTGGTATATAATGCCTAGCAAGAAAGCGCGGGTGCTCTACTCCAGTGTGCCACAGAGAGACGATGGCAGCCGTATAATCGTCCAGCTGTCGATAAAGGCCTTTCGTGGTGCATTCTGGGGGCTTGTTGTGATATGCCTTGCTGCCGGTGCTTGAGCATCCCTGGTCAGCTGGAATGGCCATGGGGGTGCCCCTGAGCAGCTGAGTGGCAGAACGCCACCTCAGCTGGTATGGTGTTGAGGTTCTCGGTGAGACCGATGAACCTCGGTATTGACGACACGGCCGTAGAACGGCTATCTATAAGTAGGCCCAATTCGTATGTAGTTGATCTATATATCAAGCAATTGAATCGATTCGTTCTACGCCTGAAGCCGCAATTCTGCCGCCTAACGAAGCATAACATACAACACTTCTTGCCGGACAAACTCAACAATCAGGCTTGGTTGGTATCAACATAACGTGGGTACATTGGGTTTCCAAGTTCCAATGTGTAAATTCCCTCGTTTTTCCTATCCTTCAGATACTCTCTCACACTCATTTGGTAGATCCCTACGGCTTTCCTAGTCAGAATATGCTTCCCTAATGCTGCTTTCGAGATTCTTGACATAATCTCGAGAGAAAACGCCACATCATCTGACATGCCCTGTTCCAGCATATTCGTTGCCATCCGGATTTCATCCTCCGTGAGTAGTCTTTCCTTACTTCCCCACATCCCCTGGATAAGTTCCTCGCACTCTCTGTGATAGAGGCTTTCAGTTTCCATATCGATAAATGGCTCATTGTGATGCAAATAGCATATAAGAGTTGCAGAGTGCAAACGTGACATGCAGTGGATGCCAAACACCTTTTCAATGACCTGGTATATGTGTATTTATGAGCTAATTAGTTAAAGCAGTGTCTACTGAAGCAGCTCTGTTAGGAGAAATGTAAGATGTTATAAAAGGATCACTAGAAGATACTTAATATATATTCTAGACTATAGTTATCATTGGCCTCTATATACTACATATGGTAATTCTGATTATGTAGCTTTGTCACTATGTCAAGTAAGTTTGCCACTACATTGCCACTATAACTTAGGGGCTAAGGTGGTAAAGAATTGCTATTCCAACAACTTTAATACTCCCACTCACTTAAAAACTGCTTAAGTCTAAAGAGTATCCCATATACTCTACTTCAGTTGATAACAGTACAATCATTGTCTAGTATCTACTTTTCCAAGATACTGCTTCTCCATTAATAAAAAATATATAATTATATTGTAATATGAAGTCTTAAAGAGCTAAGACAGTAGCTTAATGGTAGTACACTGTTGTACCACATATGGTTAGTATACTAAGGAATATATAATCTCTTTTTCATATATTGTAAAAAGGATCGCTAGGAGACGCTTAATATGTATTCTAGACTATGGCCATCGCTAGCCTCTATTTACTACATATGGTAATTCTGGTTGTGTGGTCTTACCACTATGTTGAGTAGGTTTACCACCATATTGCCACTATAACTTAGGGGCTGAGATAGCAAGAGATTGTTACCCCAACAACTTCAATATCATAATATATGTAGAGAAGACTACTTCTGAAAGAAGTAATAATTAGTTCTATGATTAGTTTTACCATTAAAATTCTATTACATTATACAAAGTAATGCAAAATATCTTATCTCTATTACCTAAGCCTTAAAAGCCTTGTAACATGACCGCAACTATGCTTAGCATTCAGTCTGATATCATTCACACTATTTTAGCAATCTGGAAGGTCTGGCTTTAAGGTAAACTCTAACATATATATAGATCTTCTTATGTCTTTATCATTTCTCTAATCTATATCTAAAAATACAGTTATACTTCTATGCTCTCCAGTATTATTATAAGTTATATCAAAAATAGAAATATGCTATAAGTATTTAAAGACTTACTTGATTGTTATAAAGTATCTGTTACTTGAATTGCTATTGAATTTGCTTAGTATAAAGACTATATAAGCTAGATCTAATCATGTAACAATTTGATACTAATAAAATCTCATGTTTTAGTTTGTTTTGAGCATTCAGATATGTGGCAAAACATTTGTAAGGTAACTGTAGAATAGTTAAATTAATCTCATATATTATAATAGCAAAATGGTTCTGCTGTAACTATATTAAAAGATATTTTAGATTTGTCATAAACATCTCGAGTCTCATCAAGAATGCCATGGATATGGAAGTGGCATTGCTATTATTGAACTAGATTATGGACTTGAAGAATTAAGGACAACATATACAGCTTAGCAAAGATGAGTCGAATACAAGGATAGATAGCACTTATTATAAGTAAGTGGGTGTAACGCGAAGCCCTAAGGGGCGAGGACTGCGGTTGCAGCTCGGCGGCAGTGCGCTGTCGTGCCGCATGTGATTAGCATGCCGAGAGGCGCATATATGTAAACCCATTAGGCTGCTTCTCCCAGAAGCAGCGATTAGTTCTACACTAGAAATCGACGTTCTTAAACCATTGAAATTCAGTCCATCACACATAATATTGCAGAGCCTCCATATATTGTTAACCCTTATCCTTGAGCCTCATGACGTTGCTGCAATAGCGCTCGGTGTTTGGCTCAACGTTGTTCACACTGTTTTAGCAATCCAAAAAGAGCTGGCTTTAGGGCTGGCCCTGACAGCGGGGGCTAAAGCAGGGTTTGCACAATCAGTGCTTTCAGTACTGAGAGCGTAACTTACAGCAAACTAATAAATTACCTATATCTTAGTCAAGGCAACAACCTCAGTTAGTCATACAATTGTCAAGCAGCTTAGCCAGGAAGTAATCAACTAATAAGAACTATTACGACCCATAGATGAGGAATTGTTAATCATGAAAGTAGAATCAAGAGAGTTAAGAAATACTTGATAGCTGAAAGACACGTCAGTTGGGTGTAGTGGGCAGCTCAGGTATAAACAGAAAGTGAAATGTCATGATAACTCAGGTTTTATTATTGAATTCAACATAAGTCAAGTATGAGTCATGCTGAGAAAGAAATACACTAAGAGGTATGAGTCACTCGTTGGTAGATAGCCAAGAGGTCAGTGAAGAGGCAGCTATAAATATAGTACTGGAATCTCAGGGAAAGCATCTTCCCTTCCCTCTTTACTAAATGTCTTGTTAGTTTAACAATAAAGCTTTGTACTAAGAATCATTGCCTAAAGATATCTTTAGATATAGTTGTAGTAGAACTATTTCACTATCTCAGTATATGGAACTAACATAACTGTCCTACAGTTACTTTTAGAATGTCTCCACCTGTATCTGAATACCTAGATAAACTAGAAGATGAGATCTTATTAGAGTTAGATCATCACATATAGTCTTACTTACAGATATAGTATAACTATGTCTTAAAGACTCCATAACTATTAAGTTCATGACAATATTCTTGTCTAATTCAATATCAAGATTATAATCTTCTTCTACTATTTCTAGCAGAGTATCTAGATCTTCCATTGCTTGTTTTAATAATATTTTTGCTCTTAAGGTATTCTCCTCATCAAAAACAACATTCACAACATAAACGATATTATTTTAAATGAGGTCCCAGACCCTTCACAGCTTGATAGCATTGAGAATATATTTAAGCATGATACAGCATCTTGTCTTTGCTTATAACCTCCATCTCCTCTTAAAAGATATATATATATAGGTATTACACTTGAATTTTCAAAGGTAGTATAAGCTAGACCTTGAGCTATATTATACCTTATAAGGAATTTGATTTTCTAGTACTTTAGTTAGACTCCTATTAAGGAGATGAATAGTAGTATTTACTGTCTCTATCCAGAACCTAACTTCCAAGTTAGTATCATGAAGTATACATTTTGTCTTCTCTATGACAGTCTTGATTTTGCATTCACTAACTTCATTCTGATTCTAGGTATAAGGGGTAGAAGGCTTAAAGAAGATTTTAGTACTAAAGAGGATCTTCTTAAACTTCTTATTATCATATTTTTCTTTTCCATTATCATTTCTAAATCTTTAAATTCTGAGTTTGGTTGCTGTTTCTACTAAAGCCTTAAACTTTCTGAAAACTTTAGTAATCTTCATTGATAACTTAGTTCTTAGAAAGTATACCTACATTATTCTAGTATAGTGTATCGATCTCACTCTAATAGAGTCTCATTTCTTAGTTTATCTAGATATTCAAGCATAAGGTAAGGTATTCTGAGAGTGACTGTGGGACAGTTATATTGGTCCTATATACTGAGATAGTGAAATGGTTCTACTGTAACTATATTGAAAAATATCTTAAATGATAATTCTTGGTATAAAGCTTGATTGCTAAACTAACAAGATATTCAGTGAAGAAGAAAAGAAAGACTCTTTCTTCAAGATCCTAATGCTATATTTATAGCTACCTCTTTACTAGCCTCTTAGCTACTTACTAACAGGCAACTCATACCAATGAGTATGTTCTCTCCCCAGTATAACTTACACTGACTAAAGCTTATGTATACGATACTATGACTCAATAAGAAGAATTATGTCGATTGGTCTGCAAAGACCAAAATTCTTCTCAATATCCAGAGTGTCTGAATAATCGTTAGCGGCAAAGAAAGGCAGTCAGATGAGAGGGCCATCACAGAAGTGATCCAGAGCTGGAGACTATGTAATTGTATAGCGCAAACTATCCTTGGCAAATCAATTGACAAAAATAAATACCGATCAATAAGAAGCATTAAAAATATTGCAAACGCCTGAACGAAGCTTCATAATATCCATTGACTGGATAGTGAGCAGGCCTATTACCAAATTATGATGGGAATTATAAGGCTTTGGACCGAAGATAGTAGAACAATCCAAGAGATATTACAGAAACTTAATGACCTTTAGAACGAGCTGGAGGATGTTCAACACAAGGACCTGAAGGAATGCTGGAAGCATTTTAAAATTTGTCTATTAATTAATGTATTATCCTCTGAATATGAATACATCATGGCCAACATGAAGATTACAGCTGACTTGACATACAATGAAGCGGTTTAACAACTGCACTATGAGAAACTTCAGTGTGAGAATAGCTAAAAGGAGGACTATAGCATAACTATGAAGGCAATTGAGTTGGCAAAAAAGAGCAATAACAGGAAGCAACGTGAAACTTAGAAATGCTACCATTGTCACAAAAAAGAGCATTTAAAGAAGAACTGTTGAGTACTTAAGCGTAAGCAGGAAGTGCAGAAAGACGTCAACAACAACTCTGAACCAATGACGAATAGTAAGATAAGTACAGTATTCAATCCTAAGCAGCTTGACAAATTGCTAGCAGCAAGGCACGGCAACAATTTGGGCTCAAGTACCTAATTTATAGACTCAGGTACCAGCAACTATGATACAGGCAACAGGAAGCATTTTGCTACATATATACCCATTCAGGGGCAGCAATTGGAAATTGCCAATGGACAATGTTTCACAGTTAAAGGCAAAGAGAATATTACGATCCCAAGAGCCAACGGATTGATGCTGACAGACATTTAGCATGCTCCAAGAATAACTAGCAACCTAGTATCATTAGGCTAACCAGAAGATAAAGAGGTCACAATAGTAAAAAGGAATAAAAATGCTTTCTTTATCTAAGCTGATAGGGAGGTTATTAGTGTTCAGTGAATTGGCTGACTCTATATACTGAGAGCATATATTGAGATTAAACAACAATTTATAGTGATGTAAGCATCAATACTAGTAGTTGTAAGAAGTAATGGGCCATGGAAATTATAGTACAGAAGACTCAAATATATTAGCTACAGACAGCTGGATGATGTTTCGAGATGTATCACAGGTATAACATTACAGCCAACAACAAGTAAGCCATTCTGTGAAGCCTATGTATATAGCAAATAGCATCGACAACATCATAGAGGAACTATTCAGCAAGCTACAAAGCCACTCGCTCGAGTCCATGTTAATTTTTGGGGCCTGTACTGACTTCTAGGAATGGAAGGTCAATGCCATATACTGACAATAACAAATGATTACTTCAGAAAGATCTGAATTTTTACTACAGGAATGGAAAGCAATGTTAAAAGCATTTTTGAAGTATGGCAGAAGTATATCAAGGCCGAAAGTAGACAGCAAGTACTTGCAATACATTGCGATAATGCCCCTGAACTGAAGAAGCTTTTAGAATTAATTCAAGGCCATGGTGGCATTATTGAGCTCACGACACCATATACTCTTGAACAAAATGGAGTAGCTAAGTATATCAATAGAACAATTATTGAAAAGACAAAGATAATGCTAATTGACTCAGATTTACCACGAATGCTTTGAACAGAAGTTGTGAAAACAGCAACTTATCTACAAAATCGAATGCCAGTCCAGGGTGATGACAAGACCCTTGAGGAATTGTGAACAGGCAAGAGGCTAGATCTCTCCCATTTACAAGTTTTTGGATGTGATGCATATACTTTCACACCTAAGACCTTATATAATAAGCTCCAGAAAAATTTGAGAAAATACTTATTTATCGGGTATGGTAATACAGCAGCCCATTACTATCTATGAAACTTAAATACTAAGAAGGTATTCATAGCTACAAATGTAATTTTCAATGAGCAGAAATTTACAGGAATAAAGAGACTGGATCAGGTTACAGATAGAGAGACCTCACTGGAAGAAGAATTTCAGGATTATAGCAGCAAAAATACTTAAGAGACAAATGTTGCAGTCTTATACTCAGAGGCAGAACTAAGAGTAAATACAAAACTACAAGCATCTGTGCTAGGCACTGAATAGATCAACCATATGGAAACTCTGGAATTAGAGTCACGAGTTACAGAGACACTTCAGTGAAGTACTTAGGTACACCGACTAATAAGCAAGATAGTTAATAGTGTGTACCTAACAGTTACACCAGACCTCCAGGAATCCCAAATGTATGCAGAAGCAGTGAGAGACCCTGTTTATGGAAAGCAGTGAGAGGTTGCAATCCAGTAAGAATTGAACTCGTTGGCAATTAATAGAACATGGTGACTTGAGAAACTACTTCCTAGACAGAAAGTCATTACTTTTAAATAAGTCTTTAAGGTTAAAAAGAACTCAGATGGCTCTATCAACTGCCTCAAAGCTTGTGTAGTTGCAAGAGAATTTACATAACAATTTAGTGTGGATTACACTGAAACATTCATTTCAACTATTAGGATAGCCTCAATTCAATTTTTGCTAGCTACAGCAGTATATAATAGTTTTATAGTGCATATGGCTGATACTATTAGTGCATACCTTGCAGAAGAACTAGATGAGGAACTTTATATGGAGCTACTAGATGGCTATAATGGTCAAGGCATGATTTGCCAACTACTAAGGAGTTTATATAGCCTTAAACAATCAGCTCAAATTTGGAACTACAAATTACAGTATCATTTAGTAGCTTATGGATACAGGTAATTGTATTCAGACTATAAACTCTATTTTAATGGAGTAGTCCTCATTGCTGCATATGTTAACGATATGGCTATAGCTAGACCAAAAGCCCTTAAAGCTATTAAAATGGCCAAGAAGATACTCAAATCAGATTTTGATATTAAGGACCTAGGAGAATGCCGGTATTTGCTAGGCATGGAAGTCATACAAGACTTTGGAGTCATCACCATTTGGCAGAAAGGCTATATAGAAGCTATACTATACAAATTTGGACTTGAAGACTGTAAGACAGTTGTAACGCCCATAGAACCAAACTGCAAACTAGTTTTAACTATGGAAGACGACCCTTGCTATGACAGTGAGGAATATCAGTGACTTAACGGCAAGCTTATGTAGATAATGATAGTTACACGGCCAGACTTGGCCTTTATAGTTGGTCAATTAGCACAATTTAATAATGATTCTACAGAAATATACTACATCACCAGAAAACAAGTACTATGGTATCTAAAGGATACAATCAATGCAGCAATACATTACTGTATTAATGACAATAACCCTAGCCTCATAGGATATTCGGACAGTGATTATGCTAAAGATATATCCCAGAAGAGCACATTTGGATAACTTTTTATGCTGGCCGGCGGTGTGTCACGGACATCCTAAGCCTCATCAGGAACGCCACAGACACGGGAGTGGCGCTGGAACCATTGGACCGGATCGCGGGCCTATGGGACATGGACGGCACAGACAGTTTGGCAAGGATGAACCGAATACGAGGATGAGTGGTACTTGCCATAAGAACGTGGGGGCTGGAACAAGGGTTCACGCAATCAGCGCCTTCAGCGCTGAGAGCGCAACCCGTGGCAGCTCAGTAAATCACCTACATCTCTGTCAAGGCAACGACCTCAGCCAGCCACAGTGCCGCCAAGGAGTCTGGCCAGGAAGTGACCGACTAACAGGAACTATCACGACCTACGGATGAGGAATCATTGGTCGTGGACAACTGACCAGGAGAGCTGAGAAACACTTGGCAGCTGAAGAACACGTCAGCCAGGTGTAGTGGGCAGCTCAGGTATGAATGGAGAGTATGAGTCATAATGACTCGGGTTTCATTAGTGAACTCGGCGTGAGTCAGATATAAGTCACGCCAAGGAAAAAGTACCCCAAATGGTATGAGTCGCTCGTTGGCAAGTGGCCAAGAGATCAGTGAAGAGGCAGCTATAAATATAGTGTTGGAATCTCAGGAAAAGCGTCTTTCCTTTCCTCTTCACTGAAAGTCTTGGTAGTTTAGCAATATAAGCTTCGTACCAAGAACCATCACTTAAGATATTTTTTGATATAAGTTGCAGTAGGACCGCTTCACTATCCCAGTATACGAGACTAACATAATTGTCTCACAGTCACCCAAAGAACGCTACGCCGTATACCTGAACACCAAGACAAACTAGAAGACGAGACCTCATCGGAGTCAGATTGTTATATAGCGCTATTGCATGGGCAAGCCAGAAGCAGTCATTGGTAGCCTCCTCTACCATGGAAGCCGAGTATATTGCATATAGCAATGCAGCAAAAGAGGCAGCTTGGCTAAGGCAATTATGCCTAGATGTCAAGTGCAAAGACCAACTCCTTGAAAATGGATCAGTCTTGCTATATGGTGACAATCAAACTTGTCTCACTATAGCAAAAGACCCTGAGCATCACGGCCGTACAAAGGCCATTGACATTCAATATCACCATGTGAGAGACCTTATAGCTAGAGGCATTGTCACACTAGAATATGTGCCCACTGAGTATATGCTTGCAGACAGCTTGACTAAACCGCTGCAGCGAGGACGTCTCGAGACTCATAAAAAAGCATACGGTCTATACTAGACCATGGCCGGTGATAGGCAAGTGGGAGTGTTGTGATATGCTTTTTCACCAGCATCGGAAGATCCCTGGACAGCTGGAATGGGTATTGCGATACCCTTGGATAGCTGAGTGGCAGAACGCCACCTCAGCTCTCATGGTAAAAGGGTTCTCAGTGAGACCGAAGAACTTCAGAGATTGCCGATATGGCTGTAGACAGTCATATATAAGTAGTTCTCTTGTTCTGCGTAGTTGATCTACAGTTAAGTTAATTTAATATTATTCTATGCCATAGCTCCTCCTAATCTATCGTGATCGCAATTCCAACTCCGCAATAAGCATAACCTACAACAAGTATTGCCTCTGCTTACAATTGACATTGAGAGCTACAAGGACTACATTATTTTTCTATTTCTTTAACATAATGTCAGGACCTTGGCGCTATATTGGCGTTGCGTGTGTGTGGCTGTTGTGCAGCCACCATCTAGCCCTACTAGAATATAAGATCATTGCTCTAGAATTCTTTCATCGTCCTGTTGATTCCCTGTGCCATCAAGAGCCCATAGCAGGCCTAACTATAACACTGCAACAAGCCAGCGACCCTCCAATTGCGTAAGAGCTCCTCAGCCTGACGGGGATTTTGCACCGCGAGGTTCCTCTAGAGAGAGGCCCTCTAGAAATCGCAGCTTTTGTTTCTGTAGATATACGCCGCAACACAGCACCGCAGCGGTGAAGTCTTGACGCGGCCGAATCCTCCTCATCAAGCGCTTTAAAACATACATATTTGCGAGAATTTTAAGACATGTACTAACTTTTGTTAGAATTTACAGATGTTGTTGTCACGTCGCTTGATTTGATGGGGCATCGCTCGCGACGTTGCAGTTTAGCGATGATGTCCGCCAGAGTCGGAGCTGATTTCTTGGTATCTAAGCTTTGCTCGTCGCGAGGAGCCTCACACCACTCATCACCCACTCGGCTCCGAACAACCTCACCTCAGCTCCAAACCCCCAACTTCTCAGCCCACAGAACCATCTCAATTGTGCTCTACAGCAATGGCTGGGTACGTAACTCCTCCCCAACTTCTTATCACCGTCCCTTTATCCCATAAAAGAGCGTTCAATTCAGCGTTGCCGGGTTATAACCGACGTCCATCACCGTCCCTCCAAATCGGGCTTTCTCTCTCTTCATCAATTGCTCAAGGCTGACGAATAATCTCCACTACCACAGCTTCGTCCACCGCGAGAATCGAGTCCCCTTCTTCCAGCGACTCTTCCAGAAACACGACGGTATTCGACAGTGGAGAAAGGTCGGTTTTTCACCGCTCATAAATGAAACCCTACCCTACCCGGACATCCTCTTCCACCTTTATCTCACCCAGCTCCCCACCCATTCTCCTCGCGATTGCCAAAGCCACGCATGCGATTCAACCCCCATTCCATCACCATCCCCATCCCTAACCCACAGCCTCCACTAACCCATCCACCAACATAGACCCCACGAAGCGCCTACCTCCTAAACCCATACTACGCCATCCTCTTCGGTAGTTTCGGCGGTGCGTAAACCCGTCCCCTCACTCCTCCCCACCCTGATCCTCCACCTACTGCCACCGCCACCCAGACTAACAACCTCTAGCATCCATGTACATGATGTCCCGCCTCGTGATGGGGCATAAGACTTGGTTCGGCAAGGGCTAGGACGGAAATACATTACCGGGATAGGACAGGGCAAAGCCATGTCCGTCCGCGGACTTTGAGGATAGATATTCGTTTCCTGGTCTCTTTTCTTCGTTGTACAGCCCCGTCGGTCGATCAGTCTAGAGAGAGTGTTAAAGAGAAATTAGGTGGTAGGGGGGTCGCCATGTAAATCAAAACCACAACAACCGTTTATATCTCCTTGTGCGTGACATCAGAAGATGTCTTTTCGTGCGGCCACTCACGTAGTACACACATACACCCAAGAGTGATAGCAAAGGCGGGTTCATGCAACAAGGACATTTGTATGTTTGAGGTGATCTCTCTCTCTCTCAGCTAGTCTAGTCCACCGCATTCCCCTCGTCCCACAGCCCATTCTTATATACACACAGCCAAGCCCCGACTAACCCAGAGAAAGAAACGCACATAAAAGCCCCCCAAAAAAAAGCAAAAGCGCCTACAGCACCAATCGCATTTCTCTATCCCTCATCTAAAGCCCCCGAACAGAAACCCGAGGCCGCAAATATCGCAGCAAATGCAGATAGTGGGAAATATCCCCGTGAGGGGAAAGACCAAGAAGGGGCTAGTTGTACAATTCTTCGAACGGAGAAGAGGGGGAAGGAAAACGGACTTTCGCCGGCGCTCTGAGGGCAAGTCCTTTATTCTAGTTCTTATGTGGATGTACGGGATGCCAGACCGGCGGCCCGAGTAAAAAAAGAAAAAGGAAGCAATGCTAGAACCGCCCGCCCGCCCGCCCGTATAACGATAGGAAAGAAAAAAAAGGAATTCATACAACGCATCGGGATTCATAACGGGGTGAATCACCAAGTTTCCTATAAGACAGAATATTAGCCCATCTCTCCCTAATAAACCGAAAGAAAACCAGGGTCGTACTCACAGCAATATACTGCCCCCCCACCTTCTTCCTCCTCCAAAACTCCACCGCCTCCTCCCTCCTCAACCCGCCCTTCGCAACAGCAACATCTACTAACGCTTCCTCCACTCCCTCTCCCATTCCCTTACTACTCCCACAAACAAACACCCTTCCATCAAGCGCGTTAATAATCCACCAAACCAGGTCCGCCTGTGCTATAACCTCCTCCTGTACATACCGCCCCTCTCCTCTCCGACTCTCAACGACTTTCTTGACTTCATCTTCATGCACGCCCCATTCCCCGCTATAGAGCTCGTCAAGGAGAGAATCCCTCACGCCTTGGAGGACCCAGACTTTATTCGCGCAATTAGCGTTTTTAAGGCGGCGTTGAACGAACCCTCTAAACGGCGCAACGCCCACCCCAGCACCAATGAGGAGCATAGGACCGTCAGCGATGAACTCTCTCGCGAGGGGGTTGGCCATCAGACCGCGGAACATGGGGACGCGGGTGTCGATCTGTTGGGGTAGGATGCCGGCTGCTTCGGCGGCCATGAATTTTTGTGCTCGTCGTTCGAAGAAGCCGGAGCCGACGCCGGTGCGGGTTTCGCCGTTCCAGTTTTTGGTTTCGTGGACGGTGACTGCAATTTCGATGAGGCGGCATGAAGTTTTGGTGCTGTTGGAGACGTGGGGGTCGTTGGAGAGGGAGTAGAAGCGCGGCATTAGAGTGGGGAGGTTGCAGAGGAGGTGCGGGAGTGACGGTTTGCAAGACGGGAATGCGCGGAGTAGTTGGACTAGGGTGATGTAGGAACTTGTTCGGAGACTGAGAAATACAGTTAGCGGTGAATGTTCTTTCAGTTTTGTGAGGGTGTGGGAAACCTACTCGCAGAATGCCCCTTGCCCCTGTGCGGACGAAAGAAACATGAGAATCTTTTTCTCGGCCTCATCGGAAGTGTACTCGGCAAGAAGTCTGAGAAGTGGCTTTGTCGGTGGATAGCTCTGAACATCCACGCACCAAGTCAGTAGTTCCCGCCTCGTCGTAAGAAGCTCTCTCGCCATCTCGTCGCCCCATATTGTCGGCCATCGTCCACCTTCAGTCTTTAGGGTGATAGGTCGATCTCGGACACTCCGTGGCACCAAAAGGAGGTTAAATATTTCGTCGACGGTTGAAGCTTCATTCGGGGCACAAACGCCAATGGCACCACCGACAACAAAGTCAACACCACCACCTTCTGCGGGATAGTCCGTTACATCTAGGTCAAAATGGAATGTCCGCTTCTCGGCACCGGGCTTTGTTAATTCGCGCGTATGATGAATGCGTGACGAGTATACTGAGTACGGCGCGTGAGGTGTTACAAACTCAGGAGGATGAACTTCAACTGTTGATTTGGGAACCTCTTGTGTCGAGCGGCGAACGGGAGTAAAAGATATCGTTTGCGGAGGTAGGTCGACAATCTCGGAGAGCTCGCTGGCTAGGCTGAGACGGCCAAGCTTGAGTTGAAGACTTTGAAAAGCATCATTGTCTGGAACCCTGACTGGCTCGTAACATTCCGAGGCACCGGCCTTCAATTCTTGCAATTGACAGCAGCCACCGCCACAGCAAACTTTCCGGATGAGCTTGGTGCCACCAAACTCTTCTCCCAGTATCCTTCGGACATCGCCTCCGTTCTGAGATATCAAGATAGTCGAAGCACGTCGTCTGCCCTGTCCTCGCGGAGTTTGTGCATCTTCGCCGTCTAGTAACGGTTGTAAGTCGGATTTCTCAATAAGGTCGTCGACTTCAGGATCCGTTCTTGGTGTTGACGGGGCATCGGACTCGGAGGAGTAGGCGGAGGAATCCGTCGCAGTAGAGTGAGGCGCGGATGGAGAGGTGCCTTGCTCGAAAAACTCGTTTTCTGTTTCGTGTTCGTAGACGTCTTGAGGTTCTTCGGAAATTGGGTCTGTAGGGTGTGACGTTGTCGTGGTTGGGGTAATGTGGTGCTGTGGGGTAGTCTTGTGATTGTTCACGGCGAGAGGAGCCGAGGGGGCAAAGTGCTTTGGGACGTGCACCTCAGTTGGAGAAACGTCTTCTGTGGGGTAAGATGATTCGAGTTAGTGAATGGAGTCTATAGAAGACGCTGCGAGAGAGTTGCGGTGCTCGATAAAAGAGAAAATGCGGTCGCAAACTGAATTGCTTACCCATTTGCTTTGGGCGCGGAAGAGCTGAGAAATTTGGATGAGGGTAGCTCTAACGAGCGAGAAAAACTTCTCTGGCCGGAAACCCCCCAAAGGACGCGTCGCACGGTCGCAATTATAGTGACTGTTTGTTTCTGGATCGAGGATGATAGCTTATGGTGATCTTGCACAAGTGTAGAGAAAAGGCAATAAAGGTTGGCGCCTGAGTAAGGTTGAGGGCAGTATTGTTGGACTGGCGTGTGGAGCTTTCATATGTCTGTGGGCTCAGCCGGGGTTTCGGTTGATTCCGGACTAGGATGAGATGCCCGAGTTGGTAAGGGATCCGTCCCCGTTACTAACACCCGACAAGAAGGTGGCAGATGGAAAACCGAGGATACTCCCGGATGCTCGCAGCGCCTCTATTTCTAAGTTCTTACAAGATCCACATCCCTCATCTCACCTTTGCCAAGGGCCATTGACTAAGATATATCAGTCCTTTCGGTATGGACACGTTTCCCTCCACCGGCCGAGATATGTTCCGCATTCTGCTCGAATCCAGCCCACTCTTTGCGGTGAACCCTCCCGCCTTTTTCCCCGGATGTTGCCGCACCCGTGAATGGCCAATTTTTCTGCTTGGACGCTTTCGCCCAGCCCTAGCGCTAAAAAGTACGTGCCTCGTGTCGCACTTATCTGATCCGAAAGACACGGGTCATTCCGCCACCATTAATCGCAGCAGAACCTCTCTAATCAGGATGCCCTTGGTCATATTGGTTCTTCAGCTCCTCGACATAGCCCCAAATCGGATAAGTTAGACGGCAGCCCAGAGCCTAAGACAGGCATCCCACTCGAACGAGAAAGTTGCCCAATTTTCACATCCAGATACGGGTTAGGCTCGAAAGCCGCAAAAAAGTCAGCAGGTAGCGCCGCGGCCTATATGCACCAACCGATTTTTCGCGAGTTCGACCATTGCTTCATATTGCGGGCGCATGTCAACACTGTAGTTGCTCCACAGACAGGCATACCTAAAGTTCCGTTGAGCACATATGAGCACATATGACTACCTAATGGCCTTGGCAATACGATTTTACGTAGTAGGAGGGTAAACCCATAGACGTTCTTATAGTGTCGGGCCACAAAACATTCCTCCAAGACTTACGAGGGCTGCCAAGAGTGGACTCTTCACGGCTGCCGTAAGAGGCGCTTTCAAGCATCGTATGTCACTGGAAATTTTTGACTGCGGGCGTGACAGATTATGTTTGTTTTCTCGTAAATCTTCTAAGTGATGGTATGAAATGAGAATAAAAACATAGGGAGAGGCACCTGCAACCTTACTAAGTGGCACGGATCTGTGTACTGCTCAGCTATTAAAAAGAATGGAAAATTGAAAGCGACGGTCGAACTCACGAAAATCGTTCTGGCCGTATAGGCCGTGGTGGGTTGCAGGTTGCGGTAAAAGCTCCGAGGCAAGTGCAAACGGTGCAAACGGTGCAAACTCGTGGGGCAATGGCGAGCTTCAATCAGCCGAAAGGGAATTTCCAATGCGGAGTTCGCCGTACCTTGCAGCAACAGTCACTCTCGATGAATCACACCACACTCATTCTTGGTTTTCTTGGACAAATTTAAGTCTACTTCGCACTCCGTACTCCTTCATGATACAAAATATAATATTTTAATTCCTTAATGGCGAAGAAACGCTACCACAAATACAAGCCACCTACATCTGTTCATCCGTCGTTATCCACCGAAGCGTCTTCATCTAGAACGGAAAATGTGAGTCAAGAGCTCAGCGTCAGAGAGCTCATCGCACGGTCTCGAACCTCTAGCATCCAGCAGTCACCAGAAGAGCGAGCTCGAGAAGTAAATGCGATTGCATCCTCACGAACCGTACACCCTTCCCTCAGTTCGATTCTCGCGGTCCCGCCACCGCTGCAACCAAAATCACGAACTGGCACTCGAGCAGTTGGAGATGTTAGTTCCGGAGGTATGGCAAGACCACCACCTGGACCACCAGCGCCTTCATCTTGGT
This sequence comes from Nothomitra cinnamomea, assembly GCA_022345685.2. NCBI lineage: Eukaryota > Fungi > Ascomycota > Geoglossomycetes > Nothomitra > Nothomitra cinnamomea. Next base: position 2,599 of record JAJDMX020000307.1, on the reverse strand, counting down.
TAACAGGCAGCGTGCACGCACCACCAGAACTCCGAGGCCTAGAGCAGAAATTCCTAGAATGGCGAGCGAATTGGATAAAGGATCTGTCATATCGACCCAGACACATCTCTAACCCAATAGTCGGGTTCTCGTTAACGAATTCACTCGAACACCACGTCCTGAAAGCAATGGCGAAGTCTTGGGACTTCCAGGTTCAACACCAGCAAGACTACCTAGCAATGATGCCCCAGCACTTAAAAATGCGGCTTTTGGGATACATCGCAGTATACGGACCATCATATGGCGTTGGCATGGGCGGCTTGAAGGCTCTGTTCGCGACAGAGGACCAAGTCGAAGGCGCAACTGGTTCCGAATCGATAACCTCGCTCGACCTCTCCTGCTCACTGGCTCGGTCCATGAAACTCCCCGAACTCATCAAATTCATGACCGCGCAACCATCCCAGGCCCCCAAGGACCCACTGAACGACGAAATCCACTCCCACCTCATAAACTACACCTCTTCCTCCAACGCTTCACCACCGGCCACAACCAGCCCACATTCACCCTCGACAATCCCCGACCACTGGGACGCCGACGCCATGATCCAAGAGTGCCACCAACTCGACGTTTCCCTCCTTGTCTCGCCACAGCTCCTCATGTTCCCTTCCCTAGTACATCTCTCTCTCGCCCACCCCGGCCCCCAAATCTTCTGGTGGCACCTCCTCAACCTCTCCCAACACATCAGAACTCTAACTCACCTCTCCCTCGCATACTGGCCACTCCCAACCCTCATTTCCTCAGCAAGCCACCCCACCAAATTCATCCCCCCACCTATGCAACCAACCGTCTACCGAGCTCTTCCGCCAACCCACGACTGGGCCGAAGCAAAGCGGATCATCCGCGGCCTAAGCCGCACACTAACCTCCCTCCGCACCCTCGACCTAACAGGCTGCGGCCACTGGTCCGCCGACGCCCTCCACGGCGCAGAGTGGATAACCTCCTGGCGTCTCCTCGACAGGGTGATCCTCTCGCAAGGCTGGCGACCAGACACGAACCTCTGGTCCCCCTCCGCGCTCGAGCGAGCAAGGGCTGAACGACATAAACGGATGAGAGGGGCGATATATTTTATGGGTCGGGTGAGTGGGGAAATAGAGGAAGAGGTTGCATTGGAGGATGGGATAGGAAAGTGGATGGGGGAGCGGGTGAAGGAGTGGGAGGAGGTGGAGGCGAGGGTTGGGGATTTTAGGGAATGGGTGAAGGAGTTTAGGCATGCGGGAGGGGGGAAGTGGATTGAGGTTGTGGGGAGTGAGGGTGAGAGGGTGCTTTGAAGGCGTCAAGGTTGTTTGTTTATCTTGGAGTTTTGGGGGGATGGGTATTAATGGCGCCTGTGTATGCGTGAACGGCTCACAGCTTGGAGTTTGCTTTTTGGGTTGTATAGGTAGACCCCTGGGGATATAGTTTTTAGGCGGACATCAGATTGCCCAGCCATCAGGTTTTGCGAGGGACAGTCCCGCAGGCAAATCTGTTTACCCGGAGAGTTACAGTTTTAAGATCTCGGGTTTCTAGGGCTCTCACTCAAGTGACTGATTGATGGGCGTGAGGGTCTGGAGTCATCTCTCTTCCTAATCAAGGGGCTTCAGCTGGGTGGAGGAGTGAGAAGAGCATCGCTTTTGTGTAATTTGGGTAAAGGCTTAGGCCAGTCCGCGAGAACCTTGCCAACTCCTCCTTGCTCCATTCGCCTGAGATATCGAGCCGCACATAGCAACCAGCGGATAAAGTAAAAAAGCAAGAACAACAGAACGTCCCCCCTCCTCGTTCGCAAAAAAAAAATAAAATTCCTTACAAAATTCTCCACAGCCTCACTTCCTTCTCCCTCCCGCACCACCACCGCCACCACCACCAACAATCCCTTCACTGCTCTTCAACTCCGCAAGTACCTCCTCCCTTTCCTTCAACCTCTCCCTCTCCTTCCCAACCATCTCCTCCACCTTCCTTATAGCAATCTTCATCCGATCCAACTCCCCCCCTTCCGTCTCCTCACTATACGGATTCCCCTGTGATCTCTTCCGCGGAACCTCCGCCGTCCACCCCCTCACCACCGCCGACGAAGCACCCGACGACCCACCACCCTGCTGTTGTCCAGCGGTCCCCCCACCCTTCTTCTTTCCCTGCCCACCCAACGGCGCACCACCCAAACCAGGCGGCACCGGCCCCCCAGTCAAAACATCATAAAACGCCTCCACCGGCTCATTAAAAACCACCTCCTCATAACTCTGGCTAACGACCTCCCCGCCCTGCCCCTGTCCCGCCCCCTCCCCCACCGGCCCAAACGGATGCAATTTCAACGGATGCCACACCGTCTGCGGTTTCTCCCCGCTCTCCCCCACAAAATACAACTTGATCTGGACTTCGAACTCGCCCCAGCCGGTCTCGGTGACTTCGAAGGGTGGGGTTTCGATTAGGCGGAGTGGGTTGGCGTAGGTTTCGTGGAGCTTGAATTGCACTTTTTTGAGCCAGTAGGTTAGTGGGGCGTTGTCGATGCCCCGGATGTAAACGGTCCAGCGGTGGGTGTGTTCAGGGGGGATGTGCGGAGGGCGGGGGGCGGGTGGGGGTGGGATCG
>JAJDMX020000306.1:0-49821 GCA_022345685.2 Nothomitra cinnamomea | reverse complement strand
CAAAGAATAAGATAAACTTCAGAAAGTTAATAGTTGTCACCAAGAAGCAGTACTTTAAGAGCTTTATATATAACTCATATTATTATAATTATTTCAGGACTTTAACAATATATCTTTAGTAGACCTGAGGATTCTTCAAAACAATTAAAATGTCATCCAGATATACTATACAGATAATATCCACCAAGCCTGCTATTGCTTAGTTGATATAAACCTAAAACATCGCCAACACATTCACAAGACTAAACAACATTATCATGTATTTAAAGTATATGTAACGCATTCAGAATATTATCTTCCACTTATTACTTGACCAGATATATTCTCAATGGTATACATTTTTTAGATCTAACTTTATATAGACCTTAGCATCTACAAGATAGTTCATGATCTCCTCTATTAAAGGTAATAAGTAGCAATTCTTAATCGTAATTCTATTAAGGCCTCAATAATTGATGCAAAGTTATAGCTTCTTCTTTTCCCTTTTTAGCACAAAAAGAATAAAAGCTTCTGCTAGGCTTCTAGACTTCCTAATCTAGCTATTATTTAAGTTATTTTGTAAGTACTCTTTAAGAACTTTCAGTTTCTTCTCGGATAGGCTATATTTCAGACAATAAAGAAACTTCATATTACCTTTTAATTTAATTGCATACTCTAATGAACTGTGTTTGAGAAGCATATTTACCACATCTTCTAAAAAGATGTCTGCATAATCAGCATATTTAGGGGGAATTGTGCTGGCCTTGTTAGGTAGGTTTAACATATACTTGACAGCACATATTTATCCCTTTGTCACTACAATATCAGCTAGCTTCTTGTGGTTTATAAAGATAAGGGGTAAATTACGTTCAGTATACTTCCACATCCTCTATTGTCAATTAATGTCTAGATTATGCATTTATAACTATAGATACTTTAATACAATATCATACCTATTGAAGTCTACAGCACAATAATTATTTTGCCTCTTCAAGGCTTTTCCCTTACTATTGATAGTACAGGAATATCAATAATAATTCCCATATATAGTTAACTGCCTGCTATCAAGCATTCATGCAGCCGTCAAAATAAGTTCAGCTTCTCTAAGCTTTACTTCCTTTACCCATAGCTACAAAATGAAGTTGAGCTCCGTACCAGAATTTACTAGTACTTTTGCTATCTTCTAGCCTTTTGAGGTCAATATCTTGATAAAAATCATAAGACTTTGCCTCTCTTTAGTCTTATAAGAACTTAGTATCACTGAAGTAATATCTACTAAATTCTCTCTTTTTTTGTCAGATTCTCTACCCTCACGCTGGTAGCAGAACGACAATCTCTTTCATAGTATTCCATCTTTTTGCAGTGGAAACACTAGTTTTCTTTTCTTAGTTTCTCTTTATTTTCTGACAAAGTCTTGCTAAACGTAAACTTTTTCAACTTATTTCCCTCTTCCTTCCTATTCTTATTCCTATTTCTACTTTGGTCTAAAAGTTTCTCTTTTGAGAATGTCTTCTTTTCTCGATCATGTCTCTGCTTGCTACTGTCAGTGCGCATACATTACAACTGCAAATAATTGTTGCAACAAAGTTAAGAGTCGATAGCTTCTAATTGAACTATGAGATTTATTAACCCTATATGTATTTTAGAAAGGTCTTAATAATTGTAAAGGGCCTGGTAGATATCTGGCCTAAGCTTTACCAAAAGATATTGCCTTTTATATTGATTATTGTAAAGAAGTAGTTTCGCTTTCAATTTGTCCAGATAGTTCACAAACTGAATGACTATTTGATAAGACTTCTATTACATATTATTGTAGCTTTAGGCCAAGGTTATAGCTCTAGTTACTAAGTTCTAGAATTGGTTCTTTAATACATCAACATACTTATCTCAGTTATATAGTACCTTCACCCTAGTAGCAGCTCAATAACAAATCCATATATCTAGAGTTTTGCCTGTAAGAAACTATTTTATGTATAGGATACAGATTCAATTATTAGGGTAATCGTTAGGAGCAAGGTCAAATGCTGTCTCACACTTATGAAAATACTTTTTCAACTTATATAGAGTCCTGCCATTATATCTTTTTAGCTTTTCAACTTTAGGGTTTCCAACTTCATATCTACATCCTCTAGACAATATCTCCTTATTATTAGTATTACCACCATTATCCTTTTGTCATCATTTTCTAGTTCCACATACCTCCACCAAGAACTTATTCTTCTCTGAAGTAGTCTTCACCCTTGCAGCCTATCTACAAAGTCCCTTAATCTTCTCTTCCATTCTTCTAAGTTTTATAGCTGCTTTGAGCTTCTCTGCCTCTCTTTTTAACTCAAGTTGACATGTTCTTATTTCTTTAATTGTAGGTCATTAGAGTTCCACTGGACTCTGCATCTAGAACTTAGTGGAGTTAGACAAGTAGTTAAGGTTAATGATAGTAGTACATTTACCTCTTATAATTATGATAATAGCAATAGCTTCTTATTGAATAGACTATTATTTTTGATGAAACAAGCAATTAAAACTATCAGGGTCTACTTTAAAGCCAAATCTTCTGAATTGCTAAAACAGGGTAAATAACATCAAGCTAAATGCTTAATGCAATCGCAGTGACGTCACAAGACTCTTAAGACTAAAGTGATAGAGATAAAATACTTCACATTACTTTACAAAATGGAATAGGATTCTAATAGTAAAAACCAATTGTAGAATTATTTGCTACTTCTCTCAGATGTAGCCTCCTGCATATATATAATAAAAAGGAGATTACATGTCCCTTAGCATGCTAACTATATATAGCGTAATGGTATATTGCCATTAAGTAATAATCTCTACCTTTTAAAACTTTGTGTTACAGAGAAATATCAACAATAAGACTCAAGACTACATACAATAGTACAGAGACATAGCCAATAAGCTTTATCCTCGTATTACATTAAAAGTCAATTTTAGTTATTACTGCAACAATTTAAGAGCAGCTCTAGATTAATTACTTAGTCAACTCTTCTGCCTAGAAGAAATCTAATACTTAAGTATCAAAAGCTTAAATTCCAGCAAGCTAAAAGTAGTGAGTAATTTTGCCAAAGTGGCAAAAAGATATTACTTATGGACTATATCTTTGTAAGGCTGATAAAATTTCTTCTATTTCTATAAGCTCTATAATATAATTTTATGATCTAACTCTAACAAGATCTTATCTTCTAGTTGTTTTAAGTATTTAAATACATAAGAAGATATCTTGAAGTAACTGTAAAACAGTTATATTAGTTTTATATACTAAGATATTAAAATAGTTATTCTACAATAATATTAATAAATATCTTGATTAATAGTTCTTGGTACAAAGCTTGATTACTAAACTAACAAGACATTCAGTAAAGAGAAAAGGAAAAATACTTTCTCTAAAATCTTAAAATAATATTTATAGTTATCTCTTTACTAAACTCTTAACTATTTACTAATGAGCAACTTATACTACTTAATATGTATAACTCTTATTATAACTTACTATATAATTTATACTAGATTTAATAAGAAGATTTAAGTTATTGTAACTTATAACTCTTTGCCTATAAATGATCTACTTGCTATACTCAGCTAATATATTTTTTAACTACTAAGTATTTTTCAGCTCACTTTGTCATTCATCTATACTTGATAATCTAAAGCTTTTATTGTTATTATGAATTACAGAGATTCTCATTTATCAGGTATTTTCTAATTAAGTTACTTAACAATTATATAATTAACTAAAATTACTGTTTTGATTAAAGTATAAGTAATTATTAAGTTGCCATAAACTACTTCCTTAATGCTAATAATATTAATTGTATAAGTCTTGCTTTAACCTCTACTTGCTTTCAGTAAATACTATTTATCCTTATATTTAGTTTATTTTTATTAAGCTATATTTACTATTCTTAATTTTATAAAGTTACAACTTAATTTAGTAACTTTACTATTACTTCTATATCTATGTTATAAATCTATTGAAATTCAGAATGTTTATAACAGATTTCCCCTATAATCTTATCTATTATAATGTAACAATCTGACTCTGATAAGATCTCGTTTCTTAATTTGTTGAAGTGTTCAGGTATATGGTAAGGCATTCTGAGGATGACTGTGGGACAGTTATGTTGGTCCTGTATACTAGGATAGTGAAATGGTTCTACTGTAACTATATCAAAGAATATCTTGAGCGATGATTCTTGATACGAAGCTTAATTGCTAAACTAATAAGACATTTAGTAAAGAGAGAAGGAAAAATGCTTTCCCTGAAATCTTAACGCTATATTTATAGCTGTCTCTTCACTGATCTCTTGGCCACCTGCTAATGGACAACTCATATCACTTGATATGTTCTTTTCTTCGGCATAACTTACACTTGACTCATACCAAGTCCAATAATGAAACTTGAGTCATCATAACTCATAATTCTCTATTTATACCTGAGCTGCCCACTATACCAAGCTGGTGTGTTCTTCAGCTGCTAAGTGTTCTTTAGCTCTCATAGTCCTTCTTTCACGATCAACGGTTCTTCATCCGTAAGCTATGATGGTTCCTGTTAACTGGTCGCTGCCTAGCTAAATCACTTGGCAGTTGCATGACTAGCTGAGGTCACTGCCTTGACTAGGGTATAGGTAATTTACTAAGTTGCCATGAATCATGCTAATTGCACAGACCCCTGCTTCAGCCTCTACTCCCCTGCGGCAAGTGCCGTTCATCCACGTATTCAGTTCATCCTTGCTGAGTTGTACATGTTGTTCTTAACCCTACAGGTCCGCAATTCGGTTCAATGGTCTCAACGCCACTCTCATGTCTGTGGCGTTCCTGATGAAGCTTAGGATGTTCGTGACATATAAGGTTTATAGATTTTCTTTTCTCTATAAACTATAAAATTGATTTCCCAGTATTTATTTCCTATATATTATAAATATTTCAGACTTTAAGCTACAAAATACTATAAATATAGAGATAGCATAGAAACTATCAGAATAAATTACAAATAAGATTTTTTAAGGTATAGCATATAGTCAAGAGAGACAGTTATCAAATACAAGTAATAACAGAATTTACTAAAAGTATGGTACTAGAAATAATAAAGTATAAGCTACTAAATTTATATATTGTATGCTATATATAGTAACTAAAAAATATAAGATAATACCTCAATTAAGCAACTCTTACTTAGTAAACTTAATTAGTTATTATAATATTAAGGAAGTAATATAAAGAGCAATCAATAAACTACAAAGACTCCTAACTAAAAATAAGCTAAAAGTAACTAAAAAAAGAAGTTGAAAGATTCTTAACTAGTTAAGATAGCTGAAAAATACATTAACTAGCAGTAATGAATTATACAATGATTATATAAAGGTAAGAGAGTTATAAGTCACTATATAACTTAAAACTCTTTATTTAGAACTTAAATTGTAAGTTATATTTTGGCATAATTATAATGTAGTATACGATTACTTAATAATAAGTAGTTAATAACTCAATAAAGAGTAACTATAAAAAGCATTTGAAAAGTAAAAAAAAGCACTTTTCTTTTCTACTTTATTAAATATTCTCTATTATTTAATAATCTAAGTTTTATAATTTAAAATATCAAAACATATAATTATATACTATCTCATTAAATTTTAACTAGAAAGTGATTTTAGTCCCTAGCAATGAGAAGACTATATTTATAAATTAAGTTAGTTTGAACATTTTAAGTCTCAAGTAATATATATTAATATTACTTATTTTACAATACATGAAGTTTTCATTGTTATACTATGAAATCTAAAGTTCTCTTTAATTTGTTTAAGTCTTATAATATACATTTATTTATGAAATTATTCTCTCTAATATTATTTCTATTTTCTTTTTTTTAAGTTTAGAGAATCAATGTTTAGAGTAAATATTCTTCCTTAGAAAATATTTCTCTAATATATATAGATTTCTATTCCTATAAACTTAAAAGATTTTCTTCTCTCCCTTGAATAATATAGTTTTTTTAATTAAGTTTGTTCTCTATTTTATATTTCTTAATAATACTTATTGAAAATATTAAAATAATAATTCCTTATTATACTAGTCCCTAAATCAGAATAATAATGTAGTAGTAAACTTATTTAACATAGTAACAAAGCAGTACAACTATAATTACTATAAGTAGTATACAGAAACTAATGATAATTATAATTCAGAAAATAAATTAAGTATCTCTTAGTGATCTTTTTGCAATAATACTTATATTTAGAATTTTACCTTTAGAAAAAATTGTTTATACTTATGGAAAATATAAAGTTTCTCTAGAAAAGCTTAAAGTTAACTTATAGAAAGTTTTAAATAGGTATAATAATAAATACTCTAGATATTGTAGAATAGACAGTACTAGTATATATTACTTAAATTTAAGATTATTTAAAGTAATTCAATTCATAAGTATGGTTTTCTTATTGTTAAGAACTAAAATTACTTTTTAATTAGTATTTAACAAGGCAGTATATAATTATATCTTTCAATATTTTAAACAATAAAATATAGATTATTAAATAATTAAAACTTAATAAAAAATTTGATGAAGAGAAAAAGAAAGTACTTTCTATTGCTCTCTTAATATTTTTTATAGCTACTTTTCATTAAGTTATTATCACTTGTTATTAAGTAATTACATACTATATTACAGTAATATTAAAGTATAAATTATAACTTGAATTTCTAATAAGGTATTATGAACATCTTGAGTCTTATCAGGATAACACAATGAATACAAATATAGATATTAGTTATTATTAAATTAGATTGTGACTTTATAGAATTAGGGATAGCACATATAGTTTAGTAAGGATAAACTGAATATGAAGATGGATATGTAATACAAAGTCTTAAGAGTTAAGACTGCAGTTTAGCAATGGTGTACTATTATACTACATGTAGTTAATGTACTAGAAGATACATAATCTCCTTTCCATTATGTATATACAGGAGACTGCTTCTGAAAGAAACAGTGATTAGTTCTATAATTAGTTTTACAATTAAACTTTAATCTCATCATACAAAGTAATGCAAACTATCATATCTCTATCATCCTGAACTTAAGAGCCTTATGATATTACTGCAACCATATTCAGTGTTTAACTTAATGTCATTTACATTGTTTTAGCAATCTGAAAGATCTAGCTTTGAAGTAGGTCTTGACAGTACAGTACTAGCTAAAGGCAAGTAGAGGTCAAAGTAGAGCTTGTGCAATCAACCCTCTCAGCACTGAAAGTACAACTTATAGCAACTCAATAAATTACTCATACCTTAATCAAGGCAACAATCTTAGCTAGCTACATAAATATTAAGCGACTTAATTGGGGAGTGATCAACTATAAGAAAGCTCTATAAACTATAAGACCTGGAACTATTAGATGTAGATAAAGAACTAAGGGATCTAAAAGACACTTGGTAGTTGAAGAATATATTAATTGGGTATAGTGAGTAGCTTGAGTATAGGTAGAGAGTTATAAGTTATAATAATTTAGGTTTTATTACTAAACTTAGTATAAGTTATATTGTGAGTTATGTTAAGAAGTATATATACTAAATAGTATAAGTCACCCATTAGTAAGTAGCTAAGAGATCGGTAAAGAGATAACTATAAATACTATATTAGAATATCAGGAAAAGTATCTTTCCTTTCTTCTTTACTAAGTATCTTGTTAATTTAGTAATTAATATCAGGGCTAGCTCTAAGGCCAACTCTTTTCGGATTGCTAAAACAGTGTGATTGACGTTGGGCTGAATGCAGAATGCAGTCGCAGCAATGTTATAAGGCTCAAGACTAAGAGTTAACAGTATATGAAGGCTCAGCATTGCTATGTGTAATGAATTAAACTTCAATAGCTTAAGAATGTCAATTTCTAATGTAGAACTAATTGTTGATTCTAGGAGAAACAGCTTCCTGGATTTATATATACGTGTCTCTCAGCACGCTAACTGTATGTGGCGCGATGGCGTACCGCTGTTGAGCCGCAACCAGTCTCCACCCCTTAGGACTTCATGTTACATTAAACTTCATACTAAGAATTATCACTCAAGATATTATTTGATATAAGTTGTAGCAGAATTATTTTATTGTCTTAGAATATAGAATTAATATAATTATTAGCTAGAAAGCGACTGGCTAACAAAAACTATCACAATCTACAAACAAGAAATTGTTGGTTGTGGACGAAGGACCAAGAGAGCTGAAAGACACTTGGCAGCTGAAATACACGATAAACTAGATATAGTGAGTAGCTCAGATATGAATAGAAGATTATAAGTTATGGTGACTCAGGTTTCATTATTAGACTCGGCGTAAGTCAAGTGTGGGTCACACCAAGGAATGAATATATCAAGTAGTATGAGTCGCCCATTGACAAGTAGCCAAGAGATCAGTGAAGAGGCAGCTATAAATATAGCATTGGGATCTCAGGGAAAGCATTTTTCCTTTCCTTTTCATTGAGTATTTTATTAGTTTAGCAATATAAACTTCGTACCAAGAATTATCACTCAAGATATTTTATGATATAGTTGCAGCAGAACTGTTTTGCTATCTTAGTATATAGAACTAACATACCTATCTCACGGTCACCCTAAGAACACCTCACTATGTACCTGAATACTAAAACAAACTAGAAGATGAAACCTTATCAAAGTTAGATCATCACATATTAGTACTTTCAATTAAGTTATCAATAAAGTTTTAGTGTTTGCGGTAATTGTTATATATACTTGCTATTATAATAAAACTTTATTAAAGTCAAATTGTTATATGTTTTGTCTTGTATTTTTTATTAAATAGTCTTATAATATAAAAATTACCAGTAGTACTACTAATATTTACAGTACATTTATTAGTCTAAATAATATTTTTCTCCAGTTCCTCTATAGTTCAATGAGTATAGTTAAGAGCTTAAACTAAACAATGTTATTTTATAGATTCAGGTAAATTATAAAATTAATATAATAATAAACAAATTAAAACAAATTGATTATTATTTACTATAGCTTCTTTTTAGTTACATACTATTTATATTCTTAATGAAAAGTCTTTTAAATAGTATTAATTGAGTATTGAAGATTTAATACTTGTTGAATCTCATCATATATTATATATTACATAATGTTAAGGCTAGCCCTAAAGCCAGCCCTTTTTGAATTGCTAAAATAGTGTAGATGATGTCAGTCCAAATACCGAGCGCTGTCGCAGTGATGTTATGAGACTTAAGAATAAAGTTTAAAGGTATATAGAGGCTTAGCAATGCTATATACGATGGACTGAATTCCAATGGCTTAAGAACGTTGATTTCTAGTATAGAACTAATTGCTGCTTTTAGGAGAAATAGCTTCCTGAATTTATATATGTGTCTCTTAGTGTGCTAACTACATACGGCATGATGGTGCATCGCTGCTAAGTTACAATCACAGTCTCTGCCCTTTAGAGCTTTATGTTACATATAGTAGTAGAGAAAATAATAAACTAAAAATAAGTTGTTTACATGGTAAGGTATTAAAAATAAATGGTTTATATTAACGTTTTTTAAGAGTAGCTGGAGTATTACAAATACTAGCTATAGCTATCTTTTTAAGAAATAGAATGGTAGCAGTATGGCATGTTGACTATTCAGCAAGATAGTGTAATGCATAAGTTTGGCAATGTTGTTTATGGAATGCACGAGTAAGTGGAGCCATTTTTGAATACAATGCAATTAATTCTATATGTACATATTACTATTTATATTTGAAAGTGAAGCAATTCGAGAAGTAATTCGAAGTATTTAGGGCATTCTGAGCATTACAAAAGCATTGCAAAAGCATTTTGGGAGATCTCTAGAATTACTTGCTAATCAATCCTAAACCAGACTGCCCGGGTTAACAACCTAGTACATGTGTACATGACTATTCTAGAAGATACTGGAAATCGAATAGCAATTATAGACTACTATAAAGGCATATGCTTCCCTTAACTCTCTATAAAATAGAGATATAAAGAGAGTAATATATCTTATAACCTTATTAATAATCTATACACAATAGTACTCCGTGTTATATAAGCTTTAATCCTTGTTTAAATTTGAGAAAGGAAATACTCCCTGATGAGTATCCTAACACGACAATTCCGTTCCAAATAGCCACACAAGTCGCTTGATAGTCAGGCGGAAGCCAGAGAATATTTCTAGAACCTTCTACTACCCAATCATTTGACACAGATAGACAGTGCAACTGCTCTAATGAATCCGACAATGTTTCAAGAGTGACTGTGTCGTATGGCTTGCCGTCTAGTGAGAAGGCTACTGACCTGACTGAGCGCGAATGGCCTTCGAGTGTCTGTAGTGTCTCTCCCGTCACCACGTCCCAGAGCCTTACCGTCTGGTCGTCTGACCCTGACACGACCAGCTTGCTGTCTAGCGAGAAGGCTACTGACCTGACTGAGCGCAGATGGCCCCTGAGCGTCTGTAGTGCCTCTCCCGTCACTGCATCCCAGAGTCTGACCGTCTGGTCATCTGACCCTGACACGACTAGCTTGCCGTCTGGCGAGGAGGCTACTGACCTGATCCAGCCCGAATGGCCCTCGAGCGTCTGTAGTGCCTCTCCCGTTACTGCGTCCCAGAGCCTGACCGTCTGGTCGTCTGACCCTGACACGACTAGCTTGCCATCTGGTAAGAAGGCTACTGACCTGACCCAGCGCGAATGGCCCTCGAGTGTCTGTAGTGCCTCTCCCGTCACTGCGTCCCAGAGCCTGACCGTCTGGTCGTCTGACCCTGACACAACTAGCTTGCCGTCTGGCGAGAAGGTTGCTGATGTGATTGAGTCCGAATGACCCTCGAGCGTCTGTAGTGCTGCTCCCGTCACCACGTCCCAGAGCCTAACTGTCTGGTCGCCTGACCCTGACACGATTAGCTTGCTGTCTGGCGAGAAGGCTACTGATGTGACCCAGCCCGAATGGCCCTTGAGCGTCCGTAGTGCCGCTCCCGTTACCGCGTCCCAGACCCTGACTGTCTGGTCGCCTGATCCTGACACGACTAGCTTGCCGTCTGACGAGAAGGCTACTAATGAGACCCAGCTCGAATGGCCCTCGGGCGTCTGTAGTGCCGCTCCCATCACTACATCCCAGAGCCTGACTGTCTGGTCACCTGACCCTGACACGACTAGCTTGCTGTTTGGCGAGAAGGCTACTGACGTGACCCAGCGCGAATGGCCCTCGAGCGTCTGTAGTGCCTCTCCCGTCACTGCATCCCAGAGCCTTACCGTCTGGTCGTCTGACCCTGACACAACTAACTTGCCGTCTGGCGAGAAGACTACTGACATGACCGAGCGCGAATGGCCCTTGAGCGTCTTTAGTGTCTCTCCCGTCACTGCGTCCCAGAGTTTGACCGTCTGGTCATCTGACCCTGACACGATTAGCTTGCCGTCTGGCGAGAAGGCTACTGATGAGACCCAGCCCGAATGGCCCTCGAGCGTTTGTAGTGCCTCTCTCGTCACTGCGTCCCAGAGCCTGACCGTCTGGTCGCCTGACCCTGACACGACTAACTTGCTGTCTAGCGAGAAAGCTACTGATGAGACCCAGCCCAAATGGCCCTTGAGCGTCTGTAGTGCCACTCCCATCACCACGTCCCAGAGCCTGACCGTCCGGTCGTTTGACCCTGACACAACTAGCTTGCCGTCTGGCGAGAAGGCTACTGACCTGACCCAGCGCGAATGGCCCTTGAGCGTCTGTAGTGCCTCTCCCGTCACTGCATCCCAGAGCCTGACCGTCTGGTCGTCTGACCCTGACACGACTAGCTTGCTGTCTGGCGAGAAGGCCACTGATGTGACCAAGCGCGAATGGCCCTCGAGCGTCTGTAGTGCCTCTCCCGTCACTGCGTCCCAGAGCCTGACTGTCTGGTCGTCTGACCCTGACACAACTAACTTGCCGTCTGGCGAGAAGGCTACTGACGTGACCGAGCGCGAATGGCCCTCGAGCGCCTGTAGCGCGGCGTTCCAATCTGCCTGCGCTTTCGGTTTTGTTTGGATCCAATATGGGATGCACTTCTCGAATCGTCTCCGAACGATACTCTTCTTCGGGGCGAAGACGAGGGCTGAACAGTATAGTTGGAGGGGTGCCTGTTCAATCACCGATCGGGTATATAGGGTAAATCGCTTTGCATCATAGATGAAGGCGTGTAAATTAGGGCTTTTATCGGCCTTAGTATAGATTAGTAAGGATTTCTCTAGTAATACTATAAAAGGAGGCTCACCGGAATTTGAGCCTCTAAGGAGAATATCGCAAGAATCCCTTCTGAGGTCTTCCCCATCCACCCAAGGGCCTCAAGCCAGTGAAGGAGATGCACTTCAAGGAACTGATGGACTTTGTCATCGTCGCAAAGCTGAGCATCACTCTTCTGAAGATGCTGGATCCAGTAGAGACATGCGTACCTGACCTCTGGAGGAAGACATTGCTCTATTCGACTACTCTCTACATCAGCCACAAGTGTACCGGGAGCCACTTGTCCGCAAACATCTTGCTTGAGAGAGTTCGACATAAGCCGGATACAGTCATCGGCCAACGTTCGATGCGCTTGCCTCTCGTCTACCCAGAAGTGTAAATTGCTACATCTATTTTTGTCGAGAAGGAAGTCGCGGAAAGATGGGTGAATGAGGCGGACAGGCAAGTCGAGAGCATCTGGTACGTCTAAGACAGCCTGAAGATGCTTTAAGATTTCGTCTACATCCCTTATTAGTAGACCAAGCAGACTAGTAAGAGCGGTTGTAGAAAGTGTGTTTAAAAGAATTACAATTGATCCAACTGTCTGTTTGAATAGATCGAGGATCTCCTCTCGATCCTCCTCATCATAGTTCATAGAGATTGACGACTTTAGGACTTGGGAATACATTTCGTCAAGACTTTGCGTAGGCGACGTTCGAAGAGTTGGAGGACTCGATCCCATGCATTGGAAAATAATCGAGAGCTGTTTCTTAGGATGGCGTTTGTCAACGAATCGACATATTGTTGCAGCATAAATAAATAAGCCATTAGCATCTCGTGCAAGAGAGTTGATGTCTTCCACCTTGGGCCAATTTGACAGTTGACGTTTCTTTCTAATCCGTTCGAATTCGTACCGGATAAAAATTAAAATGTCATGCTCGGTGATATCCTTTGAGATGTGATGAAGGATGCAATCTTGATGTGTGAACTTAGACATCGCGCTAAAGCCGTGATAGATAGAAGCTTCAGGTCTGCTTGTAAGAAAGATCCTCAATTGGATTGTCGGCAGGTCTTTGGCTTCGGCCAGAAGTCGAAGTATTACTCGCGTGTCATCCTTACGGTTCTCTCGTTCGCACTCATCTAACGCATCGATCACAAGGATAATCGGAAGACGTTGCGATAAACTGTTCTCCAATTTCGATAGTGGTCGGAATACAAGCTTTTTCCACTGCTCACTCAAGCCTTGTGTGCCAATTCGGTGCTCCTCGGCGACAGCCTCACAGATATGACGCTTGAGAGTAGGCAGGGCGTGTGCTATCTGCGAGGCGATAGTCGTGAAGAACTTCTCAGCATGACCAAGATCGCCCTGCCCTCTAGAAAAGAAGAAGCTAGCTCCGAGACGTCTCTGGTCGGCGAAATGACGGGCGACAGTCCGAGAGATGGTCGACTTGCCGGTGCCTGCCATGCCACATAACCAGAATATACAAGGCCCATCGGATGTGTTTCCCCAGGTCGTTATTTTGTTGAGAAGTTCGATGCGTGTACCTGGAAGGCAATCACGTTCGTAGTCGCGGCGAAATGCATTGAAATGAGCACCATCGGCATAAGGAAGTTGGTTGAGGATCAGAGACTAGAAAAAATTAGAATAATCCACTTTTAGATGAGCAACTTACCTCAGCATCCGTCTTCGCATCTAGCCGCGCAGCCACGAACTCTCTCGATAGACCTGCGACATCATCTCGAATTGCCTCTGTGTTGTTGCGGATCTCTCGAGATAGGGCGATGTGATCATTCTCTAGAGCTAAAGACAACGTAGATTTCTGGCGTTCGATAACCCTCAGGATCTTCTCCACTTCGCTCTGCTTGAAGGGCCATCGAAGTGAGTTCGCCGTCTTTTTGATGCCGGTTGCTGAAGCTAAGCCTTCAAGTGTGATTGCTAATTGTTGGAGTGTGGCCGTCAGCACACTTAACGGGCCGTCTGGATCTTCAAGTGATCGAATAGTGGCAGACCAAGTCTCGTCAGACACTCTTGCATCGTCCACGATCTCGTTGAGAGTGCTGAGAATTCCACGGGTAGAGCTGATCTCGCGGATAAGGCTTTTGCGATCTGCCGACGCATCCTTTACATCGACCAAGTACCTCAGGACCGCGCTCGAAAGCTGAAGCACGGTAACAATGCTTGCAGTCACACTAAGCGGGTCAGCCATAACACTACCCGTTTGTGATCATCGAGTAGAGGTGTTTGATCATCCTCAGAGCAATGCTCAAACGTTGTTTCTACTCGGGCTGAGGCTCTTGCGGCTGAGGTCAGCACCCCTGTCGTCGCATTGCCCCATCGTTCAATCTACTTTGGTACTTGGCGTAACAGATGTAACTTTAGTTCTAGCTCTTTCTACGCAAACAAGGGCGATAGGCAAGGAACAAACCCATCCTATAGTGTAGTCTTCGATGGGAAGCGGGTTCACCGCGAGAAATTCATTACGTAGAGTATATTTGTTGCAAAGTGAACGATGTAGGTGATGATTTATTGAAGACTAGCTACGGGATTCGTGTGTGTGTGCCTAAAATACGCGGCCACACGCTAAACTATGATCGAGCATTATTTTATGCTTCAGCGTGTCAACACGCTTCCAACAATATTCAAGAGCGGATTAAAAGTGATCGTTGCAGTTGCCAAGGTGGACAAACCTCGCTTAGCAACCTAATTTCAGCCACAAACTCTGCAAGAGGACTAACTTAGACGTCTGTCCTTTCGCCTCGATGAACATGGATGGGCTCGGCTATTTCGAAGCGAACTTCCCAATAAAAAGGTGGGAAATCCAAAATTGGCGCGTTTCTAAATTTGGTTTATTTGGATAACTCCCGCCCACTATGGACCAACGCTAGTACAAGGGTACATCGGGCGAAAGTCGGGCAGTCCATTTTGAAATATGTAGCGAGCATTCACACATCTCAGACTGAACTGCCCGACTTTCGCTCGATGTACCCTTGTACCTAGTGTTGGAGTTGTTGGGGTGGCGATGTGGTGGCGAACCCACTCAACATAGTGGCGAGGCCACACAATCACAAGTGCCACAAGCAGTATGTAGAGGCTAGCGATGACCATAGTCTAGAGAATAGATTAAACGTCTCCTAGCCATCCTTTTGCAACAGTTATAATTTTGCAAATGATTAGATCGGAGTTTTAGATGGAGGCCCTTGGGATCAGCGATCCCTAGAATAGGTTTTGGTTGTGTTGGGCCCCGCCTCATTCCCACGTAATACAAACGCTTCATCGACGATTGCTCAGCCCAGACCGTGCCTTTTTGATCCGGGATGCGCACTCCTAACGACCGCCTTTATACGGAGTACGTGGAAGGCCAATGCCGAATCAATAAGGGGAACACAGCTTCAGGTTTTGTTGATACGATATCGTGAGTGTAGTTGCTCAGGTGGTGGTCGGCGTGAGGTACAAATAACAATAGTCCTCGCGAGGTGATTTCAAGCTATCAAATTATATAGGAAGATCACATGGGCATCTTGTGTGAAATTGCTGCCATCTAAGTTGAATGGTGGACGGATAGGACAATAGGAATCTAGGGGTCATGGTGTTGACGTTTACGGAGCACTTGATTAAAATCGTACGGAGTACCTAGTGCTCCAAGGAGAATATTTACGGATGCCTTCCGGAGCGAGCGCCGCTTTAAATGGTAAGCAGGGTGGGCTCCGGCAGGTTCCTTTACAGCCGTCCTTTGTTCTCAACACCATAAGCCATCGCACTACATTAGCACAATGTCATCTACTTGTCAGAGACTCTCCGGCGCTGAGACTGAGGCTCTGGCAGCCGAGATTCAGGCTATCCCCTCCAAGCAGAAGCTATTGGCCAGGCCAATATTGCAAGCTTTGCTGGATGTCGCTGGTGCTACAGTTGATATTTCGCCGGTTGCTGCTGTTGAACTCTTACAGAAGTGGCTTTCTCGCATCCAGTCAGTTGAGAGCCTGAGAAAGGTACGTCATCCTGATTTAATTTACCCGTGCCAGTCTCCATTCTCATGATTGAAATCCGCGCTAATAATCGTCATGCACTAGATCAGCGCAAGCGAGACAACAATTTATGAAATTACGGAAGCATTCAACCTCAAGTTTGACAAAGTTCATATCGCCAAAAACCGGTGGAAGCTGGCGAAGGATAATTTGCTCGATGTTCCCCCGATACTGCGTACGCCTTAGTAGCAGCTAATCAATTGCGCTTTCATGTTTCAATACTAAGTAGAACTGAGTTGCTTTGTAGAGCGGAACCTGGACGATCTTCAAGAGGCCCTTTACGATGATGAATTAGAAGCTAGCTGCCGGATTGCGATCGACATCATGCTCATTCAATGTCGAAAATACCTGCGCCGCAAACACCAGTCCGCCAATACCACGCAAGCGCCGAGGCCGAAATGGCTTATGCTACAAGTTCCTCAATGTCTCAAAATGTTGATAGAAACTACCCTGTGAATGTGCTTGTAGAGCATCCCTAAAGCCGCAGCAACTGCTTATGGACGCAATCATACGATCTCTTCAGTTTCATGAAATCTTGTTGTGAATGCAACTACAAGATCTCTTCTGCACCACTTTCAGGATGAGGTCTGGTCTAAAGTTTACGCGTTGGTGGATGAGAGTGTGGTGGTGTGCTCAGACGGTGATATGGACGATGCAGTCGACGTATCATGAATATTCCCCCAGGTGTAGTCTATAATGCCATAAGGGAGATTTTGCGCAACTATCCTTGGACTGTCTTTTTTATTGTTTCCTTCAAAAAGGCTGCATTGAAAGCGGCCACTGTCCATAATGGAAAAAGCAACCCTTAATGGGGATTTATGTTTCTCGGCGGAGATCCGGTTGGTCGGAAAGCTTCCGAAATTTTGAAGGCTTGCTGACTCATCCAGTTGTCTCTTTCACCACCAAGATAACGGATATCTGTGACGGCCTCACCCTTGCCTACATCTCGTTTAAGCGGGTGAGCGACGCGCTTGTCATCCTCCAAGGCATCCACGCCTTGGCTATATGCCTTCTGATCATTCACTGAGCAAACAATGCATACAGTTCTATAAATTCTCGCGTAACCTTGTGCTCGTGTTTAAGAATCGCTACCTCTTTCTAAGCGAGTCGTCCTTCAACATTTGCCAACATTTAAGCTTCCAACAATTGATTGTACCTAGTGAGGAGTGATATGGCCTATCTGATCTAGTAGCACCTCTACCGAGTCCATGCATGCCACCCTTCGCGATGTGCAATAATAACTTCCAGGGTTGGTACTCGGACCGCGTCCGTAGCATCAGTCCGCCCTAGGCTAGGTCGCCGCGACAGAGGCAGGAATCGAGGGCAGGCGGATGGTATTCATAGACGGGCTCTATTAGTCATCGCCACGACGCTTAAAGGACGTTAACCTGGTGATCTGTATTCTGCAAGAACTAATCGCAGCTCCCCCTTCCAAAGCACCCCCCCTTAGATGGAGGCACTGCGCTTCCCCGCATCCTCCAGCCGCATGGCGCCGGAACCGACCCGACGCCAAGCCACGCGATAACGGTGCGCACGCAAACGGGCATAATGTTATCAATTCACCCGGCGTCTAGATAATGCTGACCCCGAGTGTGCCATCCTCCCTTGACGCAGTTATGGCTGCATTGACTCCATCCTCGACTGTTGAGCTTGCGGCTGCTTCTCGTGATCGAATACCGGCTACCAATCAATTCGATCCGGCTCAACCAGACAATATTGTCCAGGCTTCTCGCCTGGCAGACTCACAAGCTCTAGATGGCGGCTATGGCTGGATTGTGGTCTTGCGTGCAGCATGCTGACCTTCTGGTTTGTCGGCACGACGTATAGCTGGGGTGTTCTTCAAGCCGCTCTAGTGGACCAGCAATTGTCAGCCCCTTCGAAGTTGGCTTTCATCGGCTCCTTGACCGCGACCTGTATCTCGCTTCTGGCTCTAGTTAATGCGAGGATGATTCGCGCGATGGGGGCTAGGAAAAGCGGGTTGCTAGGTGTTGCGCTCCTTGGACTTGGTGGAATCTTCAGTGGGTCTTCGACAAAAAGCTTAGGAGGCTTATTTGTCACGACTGGAATTATTGAAAGAATCGGAACTAGGTATAACTCTGATTACCTGATGTTCTTAATCACGGCGGCTGATCATCCCTGCTTAGTTTGATGTTCATGGTTCGCAAATAAGGAGAATGTTTATCACATGTCCACTAATACCTTCCTCATTTAAGGTTGTTTCTGTCACCCCAGCTCAATACTTTAGTAAAAAGCGTGGTTTAGCCAATGGCATTGTCTATGCAGGAGGAGGGCTTGGGGGCACAGTTATCAGCTTTGCAATGGATGGATTAATCCAAAACCTAGGGCCTGGCTGGACATTTCGAATTATTGGCCTTATGACACTCGTCACGGGGTTACTAGCAGCTTGGCTGATCAAAGAGCGCGCTCCAATCACAAGAGCCACCTTCATTGAGTGGTAAGGGACTCCTAACAGCCCTTCCTTTTAGCCCAAAATCTGATGAAACACTTTACGTAGGCGTCTCTTTCGCAGCTTCCAATTTGTGGTGCTCTTCATTGCTGGAGTTGTTGGTTAATTCGTGGGTTCGAAACTCATAAGATACTTCTATTTTTCTATCTAGCTATACGGTCCGGAGACCTCGTATATATACTTACGTCTACTATTCTAGAATGTGCTATAGCTAAGAATATTTGTGAGCATAGAACCGTTTCGATTCAACAAGTATCCTCGAGTCTATAGATGACTCCTTGACGCGATACCGCCGGTACCTTCCAGAACCTTCCAGAAACAACAGGAGCCGTGGCCACCTTCCCCCTTTTCGTCCCACCATTTTTCCTTCCTCTATACAGCGCATCACTAGGCCTTTCTGCGAGCACAGGCGCTGGCTTAGTAGCAGGCTTCAATTTCTCTTCTGCTGTAGGACGACTCAGATTCGGATTCCTGAGTGACCTGCTGGGGCCTCTGAACACACTCTTTCTATCTCTCCTCCTTAGTGCATTGAGCACGCTTGTATTATGGTCCGTGTCAAGCACAGTCGTGCCTCTAGTAGCTTTCGTCATCATTAATGGAACCGCAAATGGTGGATTCTTCTCGACCATGCCAACGGTTGCGGGAAGTGTTTTCGGTTCTGCAAGGGTTTCTGTTGCGATGGGCATGATCGTCACTGGCTGGGCTGGTGGGTACCTGATGGTAATTCTATCACTTGTTGGGGCTTCTACATGCTGATCAATATCGCTAACTCTTTCAAGGGCGCGCCAATCGCGGGATACCTCCTCGCAGCTTACGGCGGCGAGCACAGTACGCTCAATGCGTATCACTCTGCAATTTTCTACGCTAGATCAATGGCTCTAGGCGCGGCCGGCCTCGTGGCAACTGTGCGTCTGGTCGTCAACCGGCATCTGATGGCAAAATTATGATCTTGCAGATGACCGAACGGTACACTGATGCATTTGGGTCTAGAGAAGTACCAGTCGATTAGCGAGTACGCAGGCAGATGACGCTCTTGTACTGTGGTGAGGCAGAGTGAGCAGATCGGGAACCCGCCTCGGCCCCGACCCCCTTGACATTGCATTACTAAGAAGCCAAGGGCCTTAGCTCTCAAATAAGCTAACGACTTCTCGGCTGGCACTATTCATACTTACTATTATCGCCACCTTCAGTGTCGTCGTCGTTGTCACCGTCGTTGTTGTCGTAGAGCTTTAAAGGTGTTCAGGCGCTTAGGGAGCAGGCGGACATCTGGAATGCCAGACATTCCTGATTGTTGTATCTACGGCTTTGTTTGCGGATTCTGTGACTTCTTCACGGTCATTTAAGTCCTCGCGGGACCATTCTTCGGCCTCTTTCCCCTCCTGTCAGGCCTTCTCCCCTCGGATCGAGGTTGGCGGTCTTTTTCGGATTAACCTGCCCATAAAGGTGCCTCGCTGTTCTCTAAAAAGGAGACAGCGATCAGTTCTGTTACATATCGTCATACCGAGCTAGTTGACGAATATGCGACTGCTCTAAGCCTGCTACTACCTAGCTAGAACATGGGACTTAATTGCATTTGTGAACTCTTACGGAGGCGTAGCCCAAAAGTCCTCGACGCCTACCGCTTTTGAAAAATCTGCCCGCTGTTTTTCGCCACTGGAGTTTAGACATTCAATGCCTTTGCGTTAGACTTCTTCTGGGCACGGGAGTTGGCCGAGCAACTAAGCTAGGTGTACCACTTAACTGATGCGGCAGTAGCTAAAATCGATACTAAAACAGCATGAGTCGAGGAATTTTGGGCTACGTCTCCGTACTTTTCGATGGGATCGGACGCATTCGGCTGCATCCTAGTGACACCCTGTCTACTAGAGACCAAAGATGTGAACCACACCAAGGCCAAAAACCCGAACCACACAAAGACAAAGAAAGAATCTCACCACGCTATGAAGACGGTGATGGAGACAAAGACGAAGGCACCGAAGAGTAATATGCACCGCCCTGTAACTGCAGAACTGCGCTGGCGGTTCGGGCCTTTATGAGGGGAGCTGGGAGGAGGGTGAGCCCGTGTGTGATAGGGTGGTTATGCAGGGTCGGGGGTTTTGGGGTTTGCGTTGTGATATTATCTCCATCAGGAGGTGTTTTTTAGCCCCATGGAAAGCGTTGCATTCTCTTCTTTAGCGTTGCCAGTTGGGAGTTCCTCCAGCTTGGATCTTGAGTCGGAGGCAAAAAGGAGGTTATATAAAACCGGTCGGAGAGCTATTTTCGGACGCTCGCTCACTCAGTCCCCCTGATTTCGGATGTATGTATGTACATACATATACACACGACTACGCACTGGGCTAGTAATCAGGACTAGCTACTTTGTTTTCTTTTCTGGGGCTTTTTTTGCGTCCTTCGGGTGGATGAGTATATTTATGAAGATGGGATGTTGTGATGGATCAGACGAAGTATATTTAAATCCCAGCTGACCGCAGCGTTTGGGTGGCATATACGAGCCCCCCTTAGCGCGTTTGAGGATCTGTGTACTCCGTAGAGAATATAAATAGTGATATGCACAAGCTTCTAGCCACCACGGGCCTCCATCTTGGATGATAGACTCCGCCTCGCTAATGACTTACAGAGCGTACAAGCTGCTCGACGAAAGCTGCACTCCACTAAGCCATAAAGCGGCGGTGCGTATGCAGCCATGAAGACTATTCATGATCCGAAGGGAGTGGTAAAGGCCCTTCCATGGCGTATGACTTGGGACTGTAGGGGTCATTTTATAAGCTTTGGTTTGGGGTGGGATTTACCGAGGAAGGCGGCCCTTTGGTGAAGTGTATATATGTGGATACAACAGGTGTATACAATCTTGAGGGAATTTTGAAGTTACAGTCAGGGCAATACCTTAGGATAGTAAATTTCTCGCACGTATTTATATGTCCGGTGGTGCAGGTGGGCATTGGCACCGGTTCCACAATCGTAAGATACGTAGTCACATGCGAAGGCCATCCAATTATCCCCGGGTATTCAGGATCCCTAAGATCATGTTCATCAGACAAATAGCATCCCCGCACCATCTGTCCACGAGGTTGAGATCTTCGCAAGACCCTTTTCTAGTAAAACCAGAGTCTAAAAAGGGGGGCGCATCAAACCACATGCGCAGAATCCCCTCCCTTCACGCTTCACCCCGTCGACTTAATTCCCAAACAAACGAAACTCCTCAGTGAATACAAAAAACAGCACTAAAATACCCCAAGAGTGGCAGTGTGTGGGCGAGTTCCGGGGTTCGTGCTTTGTGAGATCCCGATACTAGGTTGTGGTGGCCGTTCTTGGGTAGCGAACCACTATGTAGCGGGGTAAACTAAGGGGGTTAAAAATAGGGGTTACGGCTTCACGACATCTCCGATATCACACTTGGGCAGAGGAAGATAAAATCTCCCGCCTTACTGCTCTATCTAAGCTCTCTGGCCTTTTTGGACTCTTCTTCCATCGAGGAAGGAACGTTCAGACGCATCTGCGCCGCTACTAACTTGTCCCTATCTAACTCGTTCCTTCTCCATCTAGACGGAGAAAGACCCAACCACGGACAAGTTCGGATAGGGCGTGGTGAGGCTACTCTCACGTTCCTTCTCCATCTCGTATGGAGAAAGATCGGACCACCGACGGGTTTGGCTGGATATCTCATTCCCGCTTATGCTAGATTTCCCTCGAGGATAAACAAACAAATCCCCACTCTCCTTAACCTCGCCATTCTTTACCCGCACTCTAACACGACACGACTTCTTCCAGTCCGACACGGAATAGGGCATAACAACGCAACTCCCACCCATCCAAAAACCATCAACCCTCCCCAAAAGAGAACGCCGACTTCCCAACCCCCATCCATCCTATCCTGCAGCAGCCCCCCCTTTTCCGATCATCCCACGCTCTACAGAAAGCTACACACCTGCGCCTCCGCAAAACCCAACTAAACCTAAGCTGTCCAACCAGAACCCAGTGAATGATCCACCAATTATTCCCCGCATCGCGGGCTTTATTTTTTTTCAGCCAGCAGTATTCCTCCTTGCAATCAGCGGCGGAGTTCCGCGGGCACCAACAGCACTACTCTAGCCAGCGGCCGGAGCTTCTTCGTTCCTACTTCCGCGTTGGGGGTTAGAGGGTTCTCCGTCGCCCTCGACAGCCGGTCCCGTCGGGTGAAACAGACCGATGTTCGCCTCTGTGTCGATCCGTTGTGGGGGCGAAAAGGGGGTCGCCAGTTCCGCAATACTGGAACTGGAACTGGATCTGCTGTTAGCGACGAGGTTTGTATTGCCACCGAGCGAGGTGGGCGAGAGCTTCTCCTGCGAGGCAGATGCTTGGCAAGTGGCGTGGTGCGAGATCCGGGATTCCTGCTCTAATTAATTGCGGTGACACGGTTAGGTAGGTAGTTTCAAGGCAGAGAATCAGTACGAAAGAACCTTCGCGCTAGATCACCCCACCCGATAACGTACCATAGAATACATCCTCAGCTGATAGAAACACTGCCATGACTAGAAGAAGTGGCGCTAGTTGCCCAAACCCCCATGCATTTTCGTCGCGGCCGATGAGATCTGCAGTGGCTGCTCGGGTTTAAAAGATATCTTGAACTGACGTGACGTGACATTCCAGAGCATCATCATGGGGATGCCACCGATGAATTCCCTCCACAACGCGAGAAAGGTTCGGAAGGCCATCCTGAGACTCTAATAGTGCAGTATCCTCTCGATTGCCGCCAGAGAGGTGTCGACGGCGTTGAACACGATTGCAAAGGGTTTGCTTTCGTGGTACAAGTTGAGGATTTTAAAGAAGTAGCTGTGAAACAAAGGGGTACAGCCAAAAATACCACCAAAAATCGGCACCCTAGTTCTCACTGAGACCGTCTGCTATCCATTGGAAAGGCTCTTGGATATACCAACCGTATTCCCCGTTGCCTTAGAAAACCAGGGCAACTGCGAGGAACGTAGCCATTACCACCATCCCCACGGCTCACTGATTGCGCATTTTAGGATATTCAATGAACCGTTGACGCACGCTCGCAAGCGCGTTCAGATACGTGATGCTCGGCATCCACGCAAAATCCACGACGAGGGTGAAATGGTAGACGGAGATACTGCAATGCTTGATGAACCCAGCGACCAACATGGCCAAACCCGTCACGAGCTGCTGATCGGCGAGGGTGACTAATAGTCGTTCCAGCACACTTCTCAGGAGTTTGGCCTTGGGCTTGTCAAACTCTAGGAGAGCCACAAAATCCTCGTCCAACCAGAAGCCAAAAACTAGTCTCCGGCCCTTCTTTTTCTGTTCGTTTGCCGCCTTGTAGTTCCAAAAGTCGAGAAGAACAATGTTGACGACTGCAAGAAGGAATAGTTGCACGCTGACGACAAAAGCGGCCACAACCTAACCCCCACAGGCATAAGTTAGCCGTAGCCCATTCCACCACTATCACACGAAGAAGGTAATGTGGCTAATTGAGCAAAAGTAATGACTTTCCCCGATCCTAGAAATATCGGGATCAGCTTGGATACTCTGATCCAAGTAATCAGTGCAGTTTGGCAAGTTTGAGGCACAGGTATACTGTTGAAGTAGGGGTATCACGACAGGAACGAGATGGCAAGGTGGCTAGAGTATTAATTGCCTTTTTTTGTTAACGTACATAGCGAGCTTGGAGGATTTTAAATACATGAGGATGAGTCACTTGGTGAGTCAACGAAGTTAGTCATTATGTTTGCATTGGTGATGTTTGTAACGGTGAGGTGTGACCTCCAACATATACATGATTAATGATGGTGGAGACGTTTTGCCATGTTAGAGAGAATGAGGCCGAGTCTTTATATAAGATATCTGGACGCTAAACATGGGGGTGAACACAGGGCGGCGTCGCCCAAACGCTCAGGAGCAGGGTGTGGTCGGGGCGGATTTTTGTTATCTTGGCGGGTCAGTCAAACAAAAGACCGCCAACTAGAAATTCTAACCGACGATCGCGACCGCTGTACTTTGGAGATACCATATAGTAACCCCTATTTCCTGTCTTTATATACAATGTTACTACACATGGTTTTTATAATGCGAATCGTGCATTTTCCCACAACCCCGGCTGTGATCGTGGTTGCAAGACATACCATGAGTCAAAACAAACCCTGCCCCTCCTCTTATGACAAAGCTATTCCTAAGTTTCAACTGTGCGGAGTACGCAGGCTCGTCAAGACCGCCCACTGGAACTGCTTAGAAGACATTGCCGAGTACCGAGTACACGGGGTGTAATTTCGAGAACTGGCTTGCTTGAATACGCAATGCGCTCGTACCACGTTCTAACTGAAAAAGGCAAACAACCTTCGACTGACCGTTTCTCCTTGTGTATACGAGGTAGAGAAGATAGAGAAGAGATGTATAGAGACACGTATAGTAGAGATAAAGCTCACTGCGATTTCTAGCCCGAAATGCTGTTTTACTTAGTCGTAAAAGCATGCCATTCTTTGCGGATCAACTTTTGAAGTTACCTCGCTAGAGAAAATCGCGTGAAAGTACTCCGTACTCAGCACCCTTAATAGGTCATTACGGTATCAAAAGCGTTATGAACAGAAAGAATTAAATTATGCAAGGAATATCTGCGGTGACGTTACTCATGCACGCAAAACGTTGTGGCGCGGGAAATTGACAGGACAAACGATCCGCCCTTGGGTTTGTAGACACTCGGACGGCGCGCTCCTGGAGGGAGGTCGGTTCCACTTAAACCTATGGGGCGGTGAAGTGAGGCGGGCGGGGGATCTTCACCACGCCATTAGCGGCTATTTGGCCCAATGAACAGCCCAAGTACGGCTTCGGCCCCGCCTTGTTAGAGGTTGTCGCTTGCCTTTTAATGTATGCGTTCTCATTGCTTCATATTTTCTTTCCGATGTCCCAGGAAATTGATCACTACTGTTCCTTCAGCACGGGCATAGGAGGTCAAGCCCGCCTTGGGCGTGAGCTGTAGCCCGTTGGATTCCTCTTCGACATATAAGTCTGACCAGAGAGAACGAAGCTGCTCCAATGCTCGTCGTGTCATTGTCACTCGTCTAGCAGCTTTTTCTAGGGCCAGGTCCTCCAGCGCAGCTGATTTGTTTGATGAATTCTCCGTACACTCGCTTGTAATACTGCTTGTGTTTTCGCGCTCATTTATTTTATTGGGGGATAACACCAAAACGGCCGAAAGTTTCCGCCAAGAGTGGCCCCATGCAGCCTTGTTAGAATGCCAGAGTTTACGTACAATTCAGATGACATATTTTCCATCTGGTTTTGTTTGTACAAACGCAACGTACGGGAGGAAGACATTTTATTCTTAAGACTCTGCACTGGCTTGCCGGAGGATAGAGTACGCACTGGTTTTCGCAATGCTTTGAAATCATCAAGCCAAACAGGTAAGACATTATTATCGTTCCTAACGTCTAAAAAGATGGGGTTAATTAGTATTGAACCATTTAGTCCAACAATCCGACACCGAAAGCTTCGTCTACTTGACGCCCGCCGAAAAAGACCCTGCTACAGTGCTTTCTCGGCCTACCCCTTCCAACTGCCATGCCCCATCTATGGTTCCCCTGTTGTCAAATGATCCTCAACCTCCCATTGGAACAAGTCTGGAAAGCCTCCATCCGTCATCAACCTTTGCGCCTGGAGGGCTGTACTACATGGACCCAGCTGAGGCTCATGAAAGAAGCACTTCCACAATACCACCCAGCGACTTCCAACCTATCTACAGAAACAGGTTCTTTAGAACTTCTGCTGACTCGTCGTCCTCGGGTTTTACAAGGTCAACAAATTCTGTCGGTTCCACATCATTGCGAGCGAGTGGACCTAATTCAGCCTTGCCATTCCCATCCACCCCTCTGCTTTGGGCCGCAGATCTTTCTGATAGCAGACCCTACCTTGAATCTTTCAATGAATCATCCGAAATCCTCCTAAACAGAACATCTGATGAATTTCAACTCCCTCTTGGTCACACTCTCGCGAACGATAACAACCACAACCCCGAGCCAAATCAATATGTCCCTCCACCCAGAGGTCCTCCGCCAAGAGTCTCTCTACCTCAAATCCCTCCCAATAGAATAACACTCAAGAGTGCGCAGTGCGCTTCAGCTCGAGAAGACAGGGGCCCTCCAAATTGTACCTCTGCCGGCAATCCGCCGGTGACCGAAAACTTGCCGAAAATATACCAGTGCACCTTTTGCGGAGGCCGGTTTCCCCGAAAATGTGACTGGAACAGGCACGAACAGGAGCAACACGAGCGAGAGGAATACTGGATGTGCAACCTTGGCGATCTAACTGAAGTCAAAGATGGCTGGAAATGCACACTCTGCCCAATAGTGAAGCCTACCCAGCAAGAGGTTGCCGACCACCTTGAGCATGCACATGCCGCCGTTCAGTGTGCTGGGAAAGACCCTGATGAGCAGCATCGCTTTTGGAGAAAGACCCATCTGAGGAGCCATCTTCTCGCGGTGCATAAATTAGACGAAGGCACATCAGACTGGAAGAAATGGAATTTCCCTATATTGCCAAAGAAGGTAGCCTGGGGTTGTGGTTACTGCGGCAAGCTATTATCGACTTGGTCGAATAGAATAGACCATATCGCTGCTAGTCACTATGAGGGCGGCAAAAAACGATGCGATAGATCATACTGGAACCCCTCATACGTGATCTTGGGCCTGCTGAAAAGAAACCCGATCAAACAAGCACTAGAAAGCAAAATACATCCCTACGAGAGACATCTTATTCCAAGGTTAGAATGGACAAACGGCAATGCAGAGAGACTACGACATTCCCTGGAGACTTTCTCTGGAGAGATAGAGCAAGCTACTGAGCTTGCCGGACAAGCCCTCAAGATGTCTACTAATGCACGCTCTATTTTCAAGCAATCCACCGACTCGTCAGCTCTAGAAATCATGGTGTGGAGACCCCACGAAGAGGACATCATTTATGACATTCCTCCTAGCGAACCCGCTGCCGAAACATGCACAGGTCCACGCCACACTGTACAGCGGTTGCCCCACTCACCGGCCACCGAGGCTCACCAGTCCTCATTGAGTACGAGCGACTCTTCAAATTACAGCCCCCGTATGAATTTCGTGTTCGACACAGCGACGTCGACCACTGACACTAACGAGCTTGACCCCTTGTCAACACCAAATAACTACTTTGGCTCGTACCAACGGGATCCTCTACGCAGGAGATGACCACCCCCGGTGATTGACAAGAGACACGCAGAGGCTAGGGTAGATGAGGACGGCAATTCTAGGCCCGCTGCACAGCATGTCGGTTACCATGGCTGACCGGTTTTTAGGCTTTGCAAGTTTGACTATGCTACTGAGCAGAGGACAGGCTACCAAAAGTACGGACTTTGACTTTTTTTCCCACTTATACATACATATTACCTACATTCAGCGAAGACGGAAGTTTGGGGCTATTTTCCGTGTGGTTGATCCACGATGGGACTTTTCTTGCTTTTTGCTCAGGATTTCGGTATGTGTGGACCCTATGGTGCGGATGGAGAGAGCAGGTCTTTCGAGGGTGCGGTTATTTCATGGACCACGAAAATGATTTTATGAGTGTAGATACTTGAGACATCGGATAGATGAATTGGGAGACTGGTTTTCGTCCCCACTATTAAAGTTGAAATCCATCCCAAACACAGTAAGCCGGGAGTGACGCTTCCGCAGCTGGAAGGTAGTGCAATCAGTCTGATAGAACAGGCGCGTTAAAAACTTGGAACTGAGATACGGCATACTCGAGCGTAATTTCGAGCTCTTCTGACGAGGGTTGTTGAGTGACTTGTCGGTGATGCACTGAACCTAGTGTTGTGAAGTTTACTAATTACTGAAAACATACTCTTATCTTGTACATAAATTATACAGCGCATACAAGCTCTCAACTTCCTGGTTGAAACGATTTCTGTCCCTCTCTTCTCTGTGGAGAAAGGCCTCCGTACGCTCCTCGTTTTGTTTTTAGACGATTCCTGGTCCACATTGAACGTTTTTGGCGAGAGAGGGCTCTCAGGTGCTGTATTTGGCTGGGAAAGGCCTCAAGTTCTGGGCCAACAGCTTCCAGCTTAGTGAAGAAGGTGTCTTGGCCCATCCTCCACTCGGCCTAAGCTGGGAAGCCTTCTCGGCTGAATTTTAGACGATGCTAGGCCCATGTTGGAGGATGTAGGCAAGAGATAGCGCTCAGTAACTGTACCTGGACGAAGAAATGGCTGCTTCAGAAACATGGGAGAATGCCAAGTATCCGGTTTGGGGATCTCTCCCACAATAAATAGTTGCATAGAGAGAGGATTAGAACCATCGCCTGTAAATGCTTGATCAGATCCTCCGCTAAGACTATCAAGATACGCCCGTACAGTTTCATGAATCAATTTGACCCTCCCCTGAAGTCCATTAACGACTTTGACGAGGCCGCCAGTTTTTGTTCGAATCCTTTTCTCAAATGCTACGAGAGAGGATGATCCCCTTGAGACCTACCTCTGCATAGAGAGTTGGAAAATAACGAGGAATTCTTAAAGTGACGGGCCGAAGCGTAAGGTATGCCATCTGTAACATCACAGCCACCTCCTGAGCACCACCACACCTCTCAATCATCCGCTTCAGAATTCGAGCGTAGATAGTCTCAAGCTCTTCCTGAAACCGGGCCTAAAGCTCACTCAGCTCATCGCCGTCAGCCACTCCCTCTATCAATTCATCAACAGCAAATCGCGCCTACGGGGAGACACCATGTGCCAAGGCGGCTTTTGTTTACGAGAACTGTACCAGACGAGATCCAGTTCAAGCAAGGGTGTCTGGTTTTTGAGCTGCGATCCTCAGCCGGTGACTGATGTATAGTTTGATCCCTCCTTTACTGTAAACCTGCAGTTTGGGTCCAGAAGAGGCACCGAAAGCCATGACAATCAAGGGGTCTGGCCGGCTGGCTGTGCAAGCCTTCATGTGACGCTGGTCGCTGTCAAGACCATCAATTTTCTGAAAGCATTCTATCTTGTTCAATATATGTTTTCCAGTTCCCCCAAACCCATCTACCCCATCTATGAGTATGCAAACGTTCACGGAGCAAGTATTGTGCCCGCATATCAGTGCTTCGCGAAGTTTGACTGGAGTCCATCATAGTTGTCGAGAGCATGATGGGAAAGGTAAGGAATGCAGATTCAACGGCCTCTGCAATTACCTGGGCAATTCCCTCTGCTCCAGTAGGCGTTCCCCATGAAGCGTTGCTTCCATGAAAATGATGGCCAATAACATTTTCACCCTGCATAGCATGCATTCCCCGCATGCGCTTTAGCGGATAAGAAAGAACGAAAGCAATGGAAGCAGTTTAAAGGCAGCCATTCTGGCCCAAGAGGTTTTAGGATGTGAGGCGGAGAGGCTTTAACGGACCTTTTCCGCGCGAGACGTCACAACCGCTCACAAAGTCCAAACGCGACCTGTTCCTTGCGTAACAGATGTTGCCCCCCATCACATCAGAATGTGCTACGCCATGTGCTAGACCCCGAGCCAGGCCCGCTCCGCACCATGTCTGCCTGTGGTTACTCCATGGCAGGCATTGGGAGATAGACCGAGAAAAGCCAAGAAACACTGTAAAATGCGTAGAGACTTTTTACGCGCCTCTGAGAAGTGAGCTGCTGCTCTGGTTGGTAATTTTCTCAAACCGAATCTACACGCTTTTTCAGCCTAGGCCCGCGTCGATTGTAATTGCTGGTTGAACGTGCATAACACCCGCACAGACCCAAGTACCCTCCACCGCCGCATTTTCCCTGCTGTCCACCGCCGGCTTACTTCCGGGCAGTTGAATTCGACTCCCGGGTGGCCCCCGCCGGCCCGGATACTGTAGGTAGAATGCAAAGCTGTGAAGACTAACGCATATGCATTTGGACCAAGTTTACTTTCCACCATTCTCCCTCGCTTATTCCATCTGATCTTTCTGATTTTCCCTGGGGCCTTCTATTCCGGCTTCGAGATATCTGAAGCCGCCGTTACACGAGTCATGCATATGTGGAGGATTAAGGAAAACACTGGGACAGTCGAATCTGATTGGTATTGAATGAGACTGCCGAATTCGACGGCTCGGGTGGAAGCCGCGGCGAGAAAACTTCACGGCAGTCCAATTCGACGCTCCAAACAGGGTTTACGCGCAGGCAATCGAACCCGACTGCCTTGATTCGGCTTCCGAATTCGACTTCCCGTGGGTAAGCTGATCCACCGCCCTCACCGTGGCCATCAGTCCATAGTGGTCCGTGACCCACATCAACGCATCTTGCGCCGTGAACCTCCTCTCATCCCTAGCCTCCTCCCTAATCTCCTCCCTCCTTCCCTCCTCAACCTCCTCACCCAGTCCGATCCTCTCCGACCCTTCAACCTCAATCCCACCACAAAACATAACCTTATCCACCCCGCAAGAACCATACTTCTTCATCGCGTACGGGCAGGTGCCGCTGCACCAGCGTCACGGTTCCGTACCACGCCTGGCCCGCCCAGTTCTCGTCGCTGACGTCCGTGACGTGGAAGCTCTCGCGCACCCACGGCATCGAGCATATCTGCGCGATGCGCGATGCGCTCATTTCTTGGGGGAAGATCACGGCTGGTGGGTCCGAGGGGATAGTCGAGACGAGCGCTTGCAAGATCGCAGGGCGGCTTCCATGCGGATCGCCTCACCCGGGGTGCTCACGTCGACGCTCTAGGTTATGATTTTGAGGGCCGTGAAGGGTTCTGGGGAGGGGAGAGGGCTGAGGTCGTGGGAGGAGTGCCAGGAGTTGTTGCGGAAGGTGGAGTATGGTTGGGGCCGGGGACTTTGGGAGACGTGGGCCATGATATTTTTTTGCCTTTGTCTTTCACCGCTTTGCTCGTGTTTGTGGAGGCTGGGTCCTTTTCAGGGCGGCTAGGAGATGGAGCTGGTGCGGGGTCGGAATATATGACACTTCATCCAGTGTGTACGAAGTAGGCAGCAACGGAACGGTCAGCCCTACTGCCCCGCTTTGAGCCGCCAGCACCACCGAGCCGCACTTCCATCACCAAAAAAGATTTTGCGTCCTGAAGCTCGCGTCAGGACGCAAGACGTCCTTCTGCCCGTCTGACATCATGGGGTGCATCGTGCCCGTCAAGACGTATGCTAGCGGCTACCCATGTCAGGACGTCCTCCATGAAAAACACAGCTTATTCCACTGAATTTACAGATGATTTGAAAATAACTTATATCTAGCAAATATTTTAATGTTCTAAATTTTTTGCATAGAAGTTTTAAACCCTTGCGAAAGGTGATAGCGAACAATGTTTTGACAGTGTAAATGCGAGGTATGAGCCACCTCAAGCACAGTGACCCCAGCCAGTTTCTAAGTAGATGCGCTTTAGTTTATTAAATCTACATGTCACTGCTCTCGGCTATCGTTCCCGTCCGGGCGGTCGCTGAACCATATCCGTATGCGGCGTTCGTAACTTGGCATTGCTCTCCTGGGAAAATAATCCAGAGGGCCTTGTTTACCAACCCGCCTGACGAACACCGACGCCCTCAGATATACACACCGATAACGCCGGGGAAGCCGCCGCAAGAGAAAAGGGAAGAGAAGGAAAGAAAAAGAGCTCTATGTTGTAAATGATCAAACAGCGATCGAAACCCAAAAAGCAGGCGGATTAGGATGCACAGTGAAGAAAAGAAAGGAATCACATTTTTCTCACAAAGGGCGTGCCTGGGAGATGGATGTGCTGGCGCTGTTAGCACCAATCCCCAACATGGAATCGCTCGGAGCCCGGGGCTGTGTCAGATTCAGAATTCGCTCCACGGGCGGCGTCTTATTCAAGAGTCGCTTCATGGGCGGTGACTGATCTAGGAATCGCTCCTCGAGCAGCCTCTGATCTAGGAACCGCTCCATGGGCGACATGCCGCAGTCCGAGGGTGGATAAGTGTCGACCCCCAGGGTCGCTGCCGCGCGACGGAAGCGCTCGCGCTGGTCGCGGATATTGCGAGACACCCACCCTGGATCCGAGTAGTGCTGGTGGTTCATCAGGAGGCTCCAGGAGGTCAGACGGGAGACCCTCGGCGAGGTATACGATTTCTTGGATGTCGGTGGCTGGTTCGGATCGGAGGGGGAGGTGGAGGGGCCTTGGCGTCGAACGGGTGCAAAAGCCGAAGGGCTGTCTTTAAGGCAGTGGCCCCTAGATGATCGGTGGTAGGTGCCTGAGGAGCCTTGTTGGCCCGACGGCGGATTTGGCAGGCCGCGAGCACCTCGACCACCACTTGGGCCACCACCCCAAGGACCCCCTGAAGGACCGTTCCCTTTGGCGGCCCCCGAAAAGCCACTCCCTTCGGCACCCCCTGAAGGACCACCCCCTCCGGGAATCGCACGACCTGTCGCCTGCCGACGGCCTCCAGCCCAAGGGCTTTGCCATTCGGTCATATCATAGCTTCCATTCTTGAAATGATCAGCGAGGTCGCCGATCCACTTGCTCCTTGTGTCGAAAGTCTTGCCGCAGAAGCCGCAGTAGCCGTCGCAGCGGCTGGCCAAAGGGAAAGCCGAATCCTTGAGATGCTCCTCGGGGGTGACGCCGACGTGCCGCTTAGCGCGATGCTGGTTGAGGTTCTGCTTCGACATGAAGATCTTGTCCTTGAACGCCTTCTGGTGGCACAGGATCTGCCGGCCGTGGCCGTGTTCCTGCTTTTTCTTGGAACAGTCGTGATCCTCGCCTAAGACTTTCCCGCAGGCGGAGCACACGGTCTCCCCTCCCTCACGCTCGACCGTCTCGCCCAGCTGGCAGAGGTGCGCGACGACGGACCCGTAGTTGTCGTGCAAGTGCCTCCGCCAGGAATTCTCGTTCTCAAAGGCCTCGCAGCACGACGGACACTGGTGCGTCATGCCGCGCGGCATGCGCTCCAGCATGCGGAACACGTTTGGGGCGCACCGCGCGCCCCGCGCCAGCAGCGCGGCCCGCCTCAGGCGTCGCCCCCTCGCCTCGTCTGCGTCCGCCGGATCGTCTACCCGCTG
The DNA here is from genome assembly GCA_022345685.2 of Nothomitra cinnamomea. Classification (NCBI taxonomy): domain Eukaryota; kingdom Fungi; phylum Ascomycota; class Geoglossomycetes; genus Nothomitra; species Nothomitra cinnamomea. Next base: position 16,164 of record JAJDMX020000306.1, on the reverse strand, counting down.
CAGGTCCCGCGCGTCGGCGAACCACCGGTCGACGGCGCGCAGGATCGCGTCATCGGGCGGGTCCGCGATCAGCGTCGCGAGACAGCGCGTCTGAACCTCGCTCGGGGAGCGGCCGACGTTGGCCTGGAGCCACGACTGGAGGATCCCGATGGCGTGGTCCGGCAGCTGGTGCGCGGGCTGGATATCTGCGTTCGAGAGCCAGGTGCGCTGCGAAGATGCGCCATGACTGGTCGTCGAGGCGGGGGCTTTCCCTTTTCTTGAGGAAGTCCCGCGGGTGGCGGCGGCGGCGGCGGCGGCGACGGCGGGCCTTGTCCCGCTAACGCCATCCAGCGGGGAGGGCGTCTCGAGTTGTCGCGGAGAAGGGGTGCGGTGGACACGGTTGGGGCCGCTTGTCGCCTCGGCGCTCGACAGTCGGCGTCTCTTGTTCTCGGGCTGCGCGGGTCCGACCAAGGGAGGTCTCGCCTGGCTGGATGGTGTCGGTCCGGGATTTCCGCTGACCGTCGTTGCATGATCCGTCGGCGTCTGTTCCTCGCCGGCGGGAGCGGGCGTCGTCTGCGATTGAACGCCCGCGCCTGGCTGGCTGGCCGGTGGTTGACTGTACTGTTGCTGCTGCTGTGGTGGAGTGGCATTGAATGCCTGCGTGTCGGTCTGGGGTACGAGGTCCGCAAAGTCAGCTTCTAAAGCGAGTGACGTCACGTGATGTGACCTGGGGGATTCCTACCACGCTGGGACGCGGGTTTCCGGACAGGTACGCGGTGTCGCCGGAAGGGAGGGAGACATTGGACAGTAGCTGGAAGAGCACGAAGCATGACTTCCCGTGCGCGTTCACGGAGATCCAGACGAAGAGTTCGCCGCAAAGGCAGCCGTAGTGGTCGGTTGTGGAGCCGTCGCCCAATGCGTCCGACCTGTGAAACTGGGCTTCCATGGGTAGTTAAAGGCGTGGAGTGGAGATAGCGTGGAGAAAGCGTGGAGATTGCGATTGGCGTTAGCGATTCGGGCACCTTTCCGACTCAGGTAACGCTCCGTGCGTAGTGCAAGGGCTAAAGAGCTTTGACGTCCAAGAAGAAAAGCTTCACTGCGCGACAAAAGGGATTTGAGAGAACAATTTAAAACCTGGATCGTGTAGAGTACGGAGTAATATAGCATATGAGGTATCTATTGCAGCTTACAGTGTCAACGTCCGATGTTGAAGAAGCTCGGAGAGGAAGGGCAGGTCGCATCCATTTTCTACTCTACACAGACTTACCCTATAGGGTAGGGACCAGGGTCTGGGATGAAGAGAGCGCTGCGCACATGAAGAGCCTCCGTTGGAGGAGTGACGACGGCTAACCGAAAGCCGATTAATTCTTCGTCGGGCGCAGTGTTACAGCTCAAGGGTTTTCCCCCAAACCACCGCAAAAGCCTACCGCTCGGCGCACTGCTTCGAAGGAGTTGAACCTCCGTGAACGCCAACGTGCTAACCAGTACTACTTCTACGAAGCACTTGGTCCTTTTTTTTTAAGTGCGTCGCAGCAGCATTTTCCTCCCACTGACTACGTAGTTACTTCGTAGTCGTCCCTGGACGCGTGCTAGAACGCGTTGCTTGTTTCGTAAACGAAAGTTCGATGTGACTCTTCCAGAAAAGGTTAGGCTAAACAGGTCGTCCGTCTCCCTAGTCCCCCTTCCACCCCTTCCTCGTGCTTGGTGGTGATATTAGACATTTGGATAAACATCAAGAACCCTCTGTCGAGGTTCCTACATGTTGGAATCCGGCAGCTAGCAGTACACATTCACCGCCTTCGTGTCATCCCGCCGCATCATTGGCCCACTGCTCGGCCTTAAAGAGCCGTGCCCTGCATAAGTGGGGACCCCTTTTGACGGAATTGTGTCACAAGGGCGGCATTTGATAGGCTGTTGGCCCAGAACGGGAACAGCTTCTACTACTTTTGTACCACCTCACATAATGCAAAGTATGCACCCTCCACACTCTCCCAAACCTGACCGACTGATAAAAACATGCTGGCACCGTGTAAATGCGACGGGGCCACTAACCGAAACGGGGAATCGTATTGACTTAACCGCCTCTCCGCCATGTAAAGAGAGATACCCCTCTCCTCGCGCGTTACGAAAGAGAGTGGCCGTCGGAGGATGTTTCGAGGGGCATTCCCGGGCCCGACGGCGGAGGCAGCCCGGGGAAACAACGACCGTAAAATAGAGTAGACATGAATAGTCACTCCGCGATGACTATTCATGTCTACTCTATTTTAGGGTCGTTGTTTCCCCGGGCTGCCTCCCGTATAGGGATGGCTTAGAAACGGTGTGGATGCAGTGCTGCATCCGGTTCACGGGTTGGTGGGTTCACGAATGGCACAACCATTCGCGAATAGAATTTGGAATTCGCGAACCGTATACCACCAGTGGATCGAGACTGGAGTATACGCCCAATTAAACGATTTTCCATCTGCTAGCTCTAAGATGCATACTCTGGCAATGGTCTATATCAATTTCAAGGAAGGCTGACCACGGGTATCAGGTTCTAACTCTGCATGACAGAACATGCACCCATGAAACTGACACAGAGAGCCGACCACAATCCTTGATGTCCACCAGCAGTTTTTCCTTTTGCCAGCCTCAAGACACATACTCCAGTAATGGCTCTTCTTATCCGTGGATCTGGACAAGCCAGTTCACGAATGCTATACCATTTGCGAGTTTAGGTTTCAATTCGTGAGGGTGTATCCGATCCACGAACCGTATGTACGCGTCCTGGATTCACGGGCGAAGTTCGCTAGTTAATCAAGCTCCCACCATTCACAAACCCCCAGGATTCGTGAATAGGATGCAACGGCGTCCTGGAGTGAAGTAATAGACAGTGACTTTAGCGCAGCTAGCAAATCATCACCTTCCTCGGCTGTTTTATTACTCGGTTCCACAATGGCATTGAAATACCCGTCTGCCTTATGTCGTACTAAGCAGTGAATGCCTTCAAGCCTATATCGTACAACCTGATGACGCCGGACGTTATTCCTGAGGGTTTCATCGAACGCTATGGTGGCCTTCTTAAAGCTATGACTACCAAAAGTTCACTGACTCATGGATTATCCGTCTACACTCTTCTCCCTAGCGGTAGAGGAACACGGCACCGCCCTGGGTTTTGACATTAATGCGAAGGGGTTGGTCCACATCTTCGGATACGAAGCGGAGGAGCCTGCGAAGGCAGTTACGGCCGCTGACGATGCCCAGGTCCCGCGTACTGAAGTGAGGTCGTATGACCGCGAGCGATCGAAACAGCGCCTCGGTGGGATATGTAGCGCAGCGAACAGTATTCTGGTCAATGAAGTATGTGCCTTGGTCCTTTATAACTCCGAGGGGAAGTTTCTAGGATTTCTATGCCGGGGAAGTTCCTAAGGACCCATCAGTCTGCTTGCGGCGAGGTGTGGAGTCGAGGATCTAAAAACACTGCTTACCAGGGGCATAAATGACCGGCGCGCCTCCACCAACCCAATTGTAGGACGCGATAGAAACCCGCAGCCGGCCAAAGAAATGTTTATGTCATCGTTGGCAATTTCGGCGAGGCTGGCGAGCTCGATCGTCTCCAACAGCGCGCTATCTCCGTTTTGGTCTTCTTCCCGACCTTGCTCAAAGGACTGCTCCGTGGGAACCTAGGAGTATGTTTGGAGCCTTTAGCGCTAGATAGGTAGGAGGAATATCCTGTACGAATGGAAGGTGACTATACCCGTTATGGCTAAAAATTTCCCCAGTATTGATAGGAAAGACAAGGTGGTTTTTCAGCATCCCGATCGCTACGTGGCGGGAGGCAAATGAGAAGGATAGGGATGCCAATTGAAGTGTTGAAGGCGGTGATAGAGAATCTCAAGCAGCGCCCAGTGAAGCACACAGTGTCGGCGATTTGTGCCTGTCTCCTGTTCCCTGACTTTTCGTACGATGCCTCCTTGCTCCTCCTCCACCTTTCCTTCAAGGTTCGCCGCGTTTCATAGCGGGGAACATCGTCGTCGATTGTTCGCTCTCATTCGCTATCGGGACAGAAGCAACTGCAGCAGAATCTCGACTTCTTTTTACGGGGCTTTCCGACGGGCCCTTTTGGGGGAGAGGTGGGCTGGACTTGGTGATGCGGTCGGGCTCGCCTCCATACCCTTCCGCTTCTGTGACCTTGTTCGGACCCACCAAAATCAGCAGTCCTTCCGCCGAACCTCCCCCTTGCACACTCCCGAGCCGATTCTGCAGGCTCCCACCCGAATCGAGAGGGCTGAGGACTTCCGCCGCCACTCCCGCCATCTATATAATCCTTAATATCTGGCGCCGAAGGACTTCTCCTAATATTATCATCATCAACACCAAAGAAATCACCCAGGTTCACCGGCCCGCTCTGCAGCATTCCCAAGGGGTAATCTTCGCTTGTCCACTTGTTTGAATAGCCGCCATAGTTCTGTCTAGCAGATCGTCTCCCCCTACTCCGTCCTTTAAGACTTCCGATGCACTCGCATCCCACGTATGTTCGCCAGCACGCTTGAGATGCTGACACCAGCTCAAAGCTGCGTATTTGACGAACCCGTACTCCTTGGTCCTCGAACTAACATTTCCTTCCATTCCTCCGGTCCTGGATCCTGCTTCTCAAACGGGGGACCAGGGGAAAAAAAGTAGGGTAGGAGTAGGTACGTGATACAAAGCCGGCGAAGGTTTTACCGGATTTCGGGGAAAGGAGGTGGTAATTCGAGTAGCCAAGGATGAGTCGCGTCTTGGTGATGTGCTTGAAGGGTATTGGTTTTGGTTTGAGAAACTTGTCGAGAGATCTGTGAACGGGACGGATGGTTTTCTCCCAGAAGATCTTGACGAACTGGCCGCAGAGTCAGAGGGTCGTGCCCTCGGCACTCATAAGCGTTGAATTTTCCAGGACACTTACTTCGACCTTCGCAATCCCGCCAGGAGGGACTTCGTACAACGCTAACCTTACCCCCAACTCCTCTATCTTCAACTCCCCAAGCACAAAAACCACTCACGTAAGCACCATCTTAACATCTCAACAGAGTCTCCGTCCGTACCCTTCTGGCATCTCCATATCTCTCCCAAAATCGAATCATATAGTTCCAATATCACCCCCGGCAACCTCTTTAGCCTCTCCTCGATTCTCGTGGTTAAAGACCTCGTTACCGGTAGGTCGTCCATCATCAGGCTGACCCACAGATACATCCAATCCGCGCCAGCGGTGATCTCTTCACACACACACACTCTCTCTCTTTTCGGGCTCGGGGGGGTATTCGTTACTCTTTGCGAGTTCCCGGACCGCGGCTTGGACAGTGGGGGTGATTTCCCTGTCGTTGTGGGCGGGGGTGGTGTGGAGTTCAAGGAAGCCCTGGAGTTTTTTGTGAAGGCTGCGGTGTCTGCGAATGCCATGAGTTTTAGACCCCACGGCGTACGAGTTGGGTTGGCTTCTCTGCCACTGGCGGTGATGGTTGCAGCATTGTTGTCGTTTAAAGTCTTTGACAGCATTGAGAAAAATCCTCTGCCCCTCATCATCGCACTCACCAAACCCGCCAACAGTGACAGCCACAGGGAAATACTTCATTGCCCCCTTCATCGCCTCCGGCCATGTGGCCTTAGCCTCTCCCCCGTCCAAACCACGTTTTCTTCCTACGCTCATAAACACGGACGGCATACTTCTTAACAAGCCACCTGTAACCCAACATCACCTTATGGAATGTCGGATTTCAATATCGCCCTACCATCCCTTCGTTCCTCTCTGCGAGCATTGAGGAAAAATTTTCGCGGCCACTGCGGGTGCCTCTCTGTTCTTCATGAAGGAGACAGCGGTCAGTTCTGCTACACGCCATCATACCGAGCTAGTTGACGAATATACGATTGGTCCAAGCCTGCTACTACCTAGCTATAACATGGGACTCAATCGCATTTGTGAACCATTACTTCCCGATGGGGTCCGACGCATTCGGCTGCGTCCCAGCGACCCCCTAGCTACTAGATATCGGTCACAATACTATTACAATCATTCAGGGCTATTCCTAAAGGTGCTCCCGACACTCCTTTCCCGTACATGCTTTCCTACCTATAGTAGTGCAGATTTGGGAGAGGAGTGAGTCGCCGAACGGTTGGCTGAGTGGGGGGGGGAGGCTGGACGCCCTTTATCCAAGAGATTACAGGTAGGCTGCACTGACACATGCCCCGCCACTTGCCTGACCTCGTAAGCTTAGACGTCGAGAAGGGATGCAACGCCATTCGCCATCTCCCCCCCGCCCTCCAACTTATACGAGCCCACCTCAACGATTGCAAGCAATTTGGGGACGGGAATCAAAAAGGCCAACATCCCCACCATCTACATCTACCCCATCCTTCCCGGCGCGCGCAAGCCGTCGTCGCCTCTAAGCCGCCATGTCTGTGAAAATCAAAAATCTACCAGATCCGCTACACGCACGTATTCCAAGGCGGAGACACCATTTACGGTGCAGCGTATGATCATTCAGATATGGTGCGCCTCATGAAAGCAAAGGGCGCGGATGTCAAGCATATGGTAAGAACAATGAAAAGGAAGTATGTCTGAGCGCGACCAATATACCAGAAAGCAACCGATCCCCCGCCCCTCCCTTCCCAAGCCCTCCTCCCCTAACGCCTAATCCCGTCATCCAGAACACCGCTCCCACCTCCCCCTTCCCAGACCTTTCCTTACCAGCGTCATCCCCGTCATCCGTCTGTCCCGACCCGCAATATCCACAGAAACCCACCTCACCCCTTTCCTTCCACCAACCAAGCCCCCTCCTTTCCCTCCATCAGCCAAGCCTCCCAACCCCAAAAACGACCTGTCTACAACCCACCAAAAACTCCCAACGCCACCACCGCCACGACAAATGTAAAACCAAGGTTGTAGCACAGCGCACCCGTCGCAGACGCGGGTAACGGTGCCGCAGTCGTAGCAGCGGCCCTACTTGTCGCTGCCGCCGTTGTTTTGGTTGTTGTTGTGTTCACCGCTGCCGCTGTGACTGTTGTAAGTTTGGTCGTCGTGGGGGTTGTGGTGGTGGTGGGTTGCGGTGCTGCTGTGGGGGTGGTGCTGCTACAGCGGAAGGGGAGTTAATTTCCATGTCTAGAAGATAGGGGAGGGGCGGACGGACCTGCTGGAGCTGACGACGACGACGGCATTTGTCGCGGTAGAGGTTGTGGTTAGTGTATTCGTAATGACTGTGGTTCCTGCTGCTGCTGCAGTGGTGGCGAGGATGGGGGTGGGGGCGGGTGTGCTAGTGGTGGTGAGGAGGGTAGTGGTGCTGTAGTGGGCTGCGGTTGTGGAGGCGCAGGTGATGGTGGTAACCGTAGTGTATTTTACGGTTAGGGTGATAGTGGCTGTCGAGGTGGTAGTCGGGTTTGCTGTGACTGCTGTGGCAAGGAGGGAGAGAAGAAGGGTGAGGGTTGCGGCGAGGTGCGTCATTGGAGGTTAGGTGTTTGTGTTGTATGGGGGCGGTAGTTGGGGTGTAGAAACGAGGGAGTATTTTAACGACGCAACGATTAAAGATCACGATTAAAAGCGAGAGACAAGGTGCATGAGCGAACGATCGTCCTTAGGAAGATTCCTCCGTACAATGTACGTATAAATGAATGCGAACATCAATCGAGAGATATCTCCTTCCCTTTCAAAACGGGAGGTGGGTAGACATACGCTGTTCATATAGATACGCGAGTTGTCCCCGCCCATCCCCTCCTGTCCCTCTCGTCCACTGATCCCCTCTGAGAATGGCACTGCACGACACCCACGTGCATGCGACCACGCCTGAAACCAATGAACCTTCTCAATGCTCAGCACTGCACCCGGGATTCGATGGAAACCAGCTCATGTTCCTGCAGGGCGATGGGACAATAAACTCTCGCCGACGCAAGGTACACGCCTCTTGGCGACGATTGTGATAGGAGAGATGTGAACCCAAAATCCTGATCGAGCGGCGCGGACCAACTATCGCCGGAAGTCGATCCATCCACGTATGTGCAGTCTAGGATCCAACACGCAGGACGGGTTGGGTCTGCGTTTTCTTCCTGCCAATAAGGTAACGAGTGCTACTTCACACATATGCAGGCCACGTTGGCAGCCAGTAGTCCAGTTGCAAAACGACCCTAATGCAGGGACCCCAACAACTTTCTTTCCAAGCTTCTGCTCGCGCAGATCGCACAAGCTCTCAAAATTTATCGGCCCATTTTGGATCCTAGTCAGACGCGCTTTTCTTGTTCTCTTTGAGCCTCTACCCAAGTATATATTACAGCGATACACTGCGACCGCAAGTCTTCAGTTCCGCGGTTGATGACTGGGCCCTAAGCGCACACCCCATGCAATAAAAATATATTACCCGATTAGGCGAGAGTGCAACACGTCTGCGCGTGACGTCATCTTTTTATACCTACTCCGTATGCCGTAGGGATAGGCAGTCGGCAGCGTTGCCGAAATTAAAGGGCCAAAGCACCCAACGATAACAGAACAAGAACAAAGACGAAGTCAGAAGGAGAAGATGAGGACCAAGGGACATCAGACACGTTCCCACATTCTCTAATTCCCTAGCCCTAAAAAAAACAAATGCGTAAAACGGTGCGGGATTTCCCTACGTGAGGAAGCGAAGCGCCTGCGCTGCGTCCAATCGCAAAAAGGTAGCGGCGAACAAAGGAATGAGTATACCGTTATTAGTACGAGGTATTCGGTCAATGGAAAAAATCAAGAAGCGCAAAAGAGGAAGGAAAAGGCTAGAATTTCATCTTCGTCTGGTCGGGTTTCTACCCCATTTGTCCCAGTTACTCGGTGGCGGGCACCGATGGCAGGTGAATACAACAGATCACATCTATCTGATTGCTCCTCCAACACTTAACCCTCCTCGACTCACCTAGCCGACGCTACTTTAGCGGCTTTGCGCACCAAAAGTTGTGGGCGGATCTACGCCGCCCGCGTCTCAGTGCTGCAACTCTCCACCTTGACCTACTTGAATAGTCGAGTTATCCCCAATGAAACGCTTTTTTTGTGCAATTGTGGGGGGTATCCTCTACCGGAATGCAGGGACGACTTTACACTTACAAATGCCAGTGATCTTGCAAGATCAAAAGGACTGGTGGCGCTTCTGCTCGCCTTCGTTACGCTTCATACCGGCTGACGGCTGCTACATGTCAATCACGATCCTCGCGAATCTCGCGTTATACCACACTAAATTCCATATATTGGCCACGTAGTAGGAATGTTCAAACATGAAGCGAAATACTTTGAGACCGCAAAGTGTGTCCTAATATATTTCCGCTCCTTCATGACGAAGTGAAAAATATCATTACCCCATCTATACCAAAGTTCCCCAGCGCTTTCTGTTCTTGCCTCACTTGTCAGATGCATATTTAGAAGGCTGCCCTTCATCGGATCCCTCGGAGGGACAGATATCTTGCAGCGAGGGTAAGGGCCTAATATTTGGTGAGTCTACTGTAACAATTGCTTGTAGGTCAACCTCACCTCAATTTCATTTGCTGGTCCCAAACAACAACCTCTTTGATCGATTCGGGAACAAACACAAGACCTCTAGGGGCACTCTTCATGCCGTACGTGGTGATCATCTCTTCGAGAGATATTGGATTCCGGATCTCGTAGACAGAATTGATCTTATAGGCATAATCGTACCCTGTCCATTCCTTGTGTCTGCTGTTGAATTCCTTGTTTCCAATGCCATCCTCCTCCAGTGGTTCGTCCCCATGGTTACGGGTACGTGGCGGACTGATCTCGCAAATGTACTTGATGCTAGATGTTGGGGCAGTCAGGTAGAACCACACCCGCTTGATAGAAGGTCTGATGCGATATTTGCGAAATTCGTAGGTCTTCGCACCGGTAACTATCTGCTCCATGTAGGGATTTTGGATTGCCAAGATCGCGTCGGATGGGCCAGTCTCTTCTCCGCTCGGCTCTGTAGGGGGCATTGTAAGAGCGCTGAGAGACAGAAGCTGGTAGCGAGATATTTGTCCACCTCTTCGTAGTACCTCTGTTACTTCGAGGTTTGGTAATAATTGCTGAACTTGGGTCGGCAAGGCGAGATGAGTCAATAATCTGGCGACCTGTTCACGCGTCGTTTGCGCTCCGTGTTGTAAGCTTTTCCTCATTGAGAATTACACCATTACCGCGTAACTCTAGCTAAGAGCGGCATAGAACAAAGGAATTAAAAACCACGATCGCAGCAAAAGGTCACAATCCGGGATTGCCTGCTGCGATGCAAGAAGTCCTTAGCCAGGGCTAGGGGCCCCGCGTGCAGGACTTCTCTGAGCTTGCCCAGGCGTGAAAAAATCAGGTTCAAATCGTGAAACCGCCTTCTCAGCGCATCTTTCGCGGTTCTGCGAGGTCCTTTCAGGACCCCAAATGGATAGATATACATACACTTGCAAATAGCGCTGCTAAATGTGAAATCAAACGGAATTACCTCGCCAGAAGCTTCAAGTGGCATGCAACTCCAACTTCGCGTCGGCTCGCATACTTAGCGCCGAAAGCGCCGCGCAATTTCCGCCAACACAGGCCAACCGAAGAAGGTAATTGCATTTGACTCGACTACCTTCCGTTATTATGCAGAAAGGAAAGAAAGATACTGTGTGTCCCGGCCGTTTTCCTGTATAATCAGTAATAATTTTGGCTGGAAATGTGCTCGCATAGCTTAGCTATCCATTTCAGACAATTTCTGCTTCGGACTGGTGGTTGGGGGCATTAGTCTTTGATTGAATAGTTGAGAGGGAGTGCGCTGGCTTTCCGCACCGGGCCGCAGTTCCCGGGATCGCCTCCATACCCCTGCACCGGCATTCGCGAAACCTTCGAGGTCATGCGGCCGAGCCATGCAGGTACCACTGCAAAAGCGGCTTAGCTGTCGCCGGTCAGATATCTTCAAGTGTGGGAGGGTTCAGGACATGTGAACTGCATCTCTCTATTGAAGAATACATATCATTTGGGGGACCTTGCGCTCCTCTTGGAAAAGCAAGCAGATCGGCCCGCCAGTCGTAGGATGCGACGATGATGGAGTTGCTCTTGTGCATGCGCTTCTTACGCTGGTATCACCTCAGCCTCGTATGCGTCGCACAAATTCGAGAGCCTCGGAGACCTTAATGGAACTGGAGGAAGCCGTGTGGCTTGCGAGTCTTAGTCGGTGCGATGTAGCCCATATGCCTCTAGCACTTATTTAAAAGAGTAGAACCACCTCGCCTTAAGCTATGGAGGTGGCTAGAAGCCAAGTCTCGCCACCAGACGGTTCACGATGCTGAACAGTTAAGACAGCACTTTGTCACGTCTTCTCCGCAACCATCTATTCTTCATTCGAGGAATCATCCGTCTCGAGGAGAATGACTTGTTTTTTCTTTTTTACAATCATTATCGTGATCCCTGCGGCTGCAGTAGTTCTGCCGCTGGTCTACCGTGCACAGGGCAGAGGCGTCGACCATACCAAATGCTCGAGAAAAACGCGAGACCTTTATGGTCTCAGTATGCGTTTGGGGATTTATATACTGTGGTTCTCATTGTTAATAGCTAATTACTCCCATCCATTTGCATGCCGTGGCGTTGCAGCGACATATCTAATCTTCTCGCTTGCTCTATTTATCGATCTCTTTATAATAGCGTTCTAGAATGTTTGTACTTTTGCAGTCGAGGTCGTTGCTTTCCTTTTCATCTTTTCCAGCGGTATTTATAGTGTGACGACCCCTATTCTTAGCTCAGATTCTGAGATCCTTGTACCTTTCTCCAAGAAAGGATTGAAAATTGCCATCGGGATTCTCAACTACCCGATGATTATATACAATTGCTGGTTCTGAGTACTTCTAGCAGTTGGAAATTACCGTCACTTCCCACCAACCCCTTGTGGAACATCACTCCTTCCCTTTGCCCATGTCACACCGCATCATGTCAGAGCAGCAAGCGCCTTCATGGCGTTCGCATCTATCTGGGCTACTACATTACCCGCATTTCTCATGCTTGACTTTCTTTCACAAAGACTTAATCAGGAGACGCTTGCTTTCTGGCTCCGCATTCTGTCTCCTACATATTTTTTACAAGTAGTTAGGACTAGAATAGGAATGTACTCATCAGGCTAGACAGATTCACGCCTAAGCGCAAGCAGGATAACCAAATGGTTTGGGCCACAGTCACCGGGGACCCTTCGCGGTTGAGCCCGGTTACTGGCAGGATGTAAGCCTTGACCGTCAAACCTAACTGTTGTCGCGACTAATTCCCGGACAGGATTGATGGCTTTATAAGCTTGGTCATGACTGTCTTGTCGATCCTCGGCGTCGAGCTCTCGTTAGCCTAGAATTCGGCTTCTAAGGTGTACGCGTTGGGCCCACCGGACAGCTGATACCTCTAGCAGTTGGGTTAGGGGGCCTCACCCTAATCTTTTGAAAGCTAGGATGCAAACCGAGAGCCAGTCCTAGAAAGACACTGGTTGCGCCCTAATAGTGCAACGAGCTGATGGTTTACATATGATAATCGAGTGGGCTGACATGGCCAGTTATCAGTGCCTCGGCACACTTGGTCACTAGTCATCTTGAATTTTAACAGTCTAACATCATGTACCTGCTCACAACGAGACCCCTAAGACTATGCTTTATGGGGCGATTCTTTGTCTTATGATTTCGTCACGAGTCAGCGAAGTTATTTTTCACGAGAGAAGAGAGAGAAACCTGTGCTTGGTCTCTGTAGTGGAAAGGTCCCCAAGGAAGTTATGAGCGAAGTCGTTGATCCGCAATAAGTTCTTGAACCCAGCCTCTACATCGGCATTGTAACCACAAACCAGCACGCGGGCATTTTGAGTTCTCAGCGAGGCTCCCAGGGCCAAAAATACTCGCTGACTACTTGCCTCGTTTTCGAGGAATCAAAATTGCAATGTTCGGTCGCGCTACGCCCTTCTCCAATCTCGTTGATGATCGGTGATCGTCCACCTTCTTCCATGGTCGAGACAAGAAAAATAAAGGTGATAATGGAGTAACAACGGCTGCAAGATTCAACAATTTCGATGAGAGGCTAAGTCTGAAAGCGTAAGGACGTGTGCAACATACATAGCACTATGAGCCGCCGCTTTTGAGGAAATCCGGAAATTCTGGCTGAAATTTGCAAAAATCTGCTTTTTCTGCTCTGTTCGTGAGCTAGGCTGAACGCTTGTAGAATCTGCATGTGGCTTGAGTCTAGCCGTGTTCTGTTTTCTGCTGGGTTTTGTCGCGGGGAATGGAAAACCGCCCCGTCTGTTGTATACGAGCAGCTCAGAAGCGTCTTCGAGAGTTGTAAATCTAATTACCCCCAACATTGAGTGTGGCCCACCCAAGCATTGGGGGTACTGTATGTATGCGGCATGTTACCAGATCGTCGGGAGGCCATGGCAAGCACCTTCCCGAATCCGTTTTGCCCGTAAACTTTCCTTGCTTCTTTCCCGCCCGTCTGGGGTAACATGCGGGGGACCCTGCCTCGGCTGGCGGATTGCCTAACCGAGCGTGCCCGTTTCAGTTTGTATGCGTAGCCTGACTTCCTCTATCCGCCATCGAAGCCGCCTATGAGTAAGCGCAGGAATGAAAAATTTTCCCTATTAATTATTCTTTCTCCCTTCAAGTCTTGGCCGTCTACCTCGTACGCAGAGCAGATTATTTGAGAGGCAAATCCACAGATTGTCTCAAGCGAAAGTTGGAGGTTAGTCTCTGTCTTTGCTGTACCTAGGAATGAGACGCTGAGAAAATTATTAGCGGCAAAAGAAGGCAGAAATCCGTGCTACACTCATGGCTACTCACCTAGTTGGTGCCGCTTGGGGTGGTAAAGGGTTAAGCAGAGTAAGCCAGGGTCGGACATATGATAGCGGCGCCGACTCTAGGTATGTGGGTCGCCTAAGGCTAGTTGAACATTCTTAATTAAACAGATAGCAAGATTAAAGTCGCTATAATATTGCACACCTACATCTTTATCGCACGCCTTTGGAGAGGGTGTATTAGCCAATGCCTCGGAGTAATTTTCAATGGTCTTACCAAATGCCTATTCCATACCCGCTATAGACATCTGAGATTGTGAATGCGATGTATCCTTACCTAGGTTCAGGCATTTATATGCCTAAGTGAAGCTTAGAGTCAGGTATGGCTGCCCCAACAGTCGTAATTTTGACTTCTAAATTTGAATTAATATTACACCAAGGCATTCTTTGCAATGTATTCTCACACCCACAAATTCGGATTGTTGGCCAGTATATGTGAATCTATTCTTGTATACATAAGCCAGCCGATATTGTGGGTATGAGTTTTAAACCTATATCTGCTCCCACCATAGGGCTTCTATTCTTGGTCCAGATATGCGAGAACTAGAGCAAATGCATGCTCATCCACGTGCGAAACCTTTAGGGTGTATTACTTTCAGCCGTGCCTGGCGGCCGATCTGGGCAGGCGACGCAGATACCTGCGAAAGCCTTGGCCGATGTCTTCGGAGACAAGCAGAGTCTACTAGCTGGCTTGCGCCCGAACGTCTTGTGCCAATTCTCGCTACTCTTAGCTTGGGAATGAATGGCAAGCAATGTTCTCCAAAGTCTGGTAGCCTGTGCTGAGCTATCTAGGCATTGTTGAAGTTATCGGCATTGGAAATAGGTATGAGATTTCAAGAGGAAATGAAAAGACTCAAAAATTTGGGGTTGCACAGGTAATTGAAACTAGCAATTGTGGTATTTGAGTAATTTCCAACCAATCCCGGTGTGTAGGGAGGATTTATTGGAGCGCGTAATAAACTATACAATTGAGCATTGCGGCGTTTCTGCGACCCCGACGAGAAGCGAACCAACTTCTGTACTAGTCTAGTCTGGCCGACTGACGTGTGGCGGCATTTCAGGACGGTCGGACGAACGCGTTCATGACATCCCAAACCGAATTTGGCCCAACGCAGCTAGCTGAATGCTCCAGGTGTAAAGTCGATGACCTGTGCCTTCGCCACGACGTCCCCAATGCTCTTTACAAACGCCCGATGCGTTGGATCCTGCTTGACGTAGTACTTTCTATCTTCATCGTTTTCAAATTCAACCACAAATGCATGGGTGATGCCATCCTTGATAAACATGATCATTAGAGACGGGTTTCCATCAGGCTTAGGATGCGGCAAACGGTATAGATGAGCGAACCTGAAGACCTTCTAGACTATTGTCCAATCCTCCCACGGAGGACTTAATGTATGGTTTGTTTGATGTTGGATGGATGCATTCATCTTTTAGAGCGAGCATGCGGTTACAGACCTTATGCCATTTAGACAGTGACTTCGCTATTGGAAGATGAGTGGAATCATACATCCTTAACAGCCTCTGGGCTTGAACTTGGCTTGAACTGGAACATGACGATGTGAATAATACCCATCTTCGACGTCTGAGGAGCTGATTTGAGCCCAGGCAGTGACTGAAAGAGCCAGATAAAAGCGCAGAATGAGAATAAAATGAGAATTGCTCCAGATATTGAGGGCTTGGAGAGCATAACGTGACAGATGCCGTATTGATATTGTGGATTCTGCGACTGGTCTTGGCACAAGATGTTAGCAAGTCGAGTTGGTCCGTGCGCAAGCGAAAAAGGCTACACCAACCACACGTCGTTCGTAGCCATGATATCTTGCAGTTTAGCCTCCATATCCAAATATTCTCTACCAAGTCGAAATCAAGCCTAGAAAGGAAATGGGCACTTCAGTTCCTGCTTCCATAGCGTACAATCCAAATAAGAAAATTATTGGATTTAAGGTTATATTAGCGACTAGCCGATCGTTTTATATTCTGCAGAGCGCAATGGAACATACCCTAGCAAAGTGGCCTAGGGGCGGTCATTGGGCATGTAAGAGTTGCGGTCAGAGGCCTGCCTCCACTATATCTCGCATAAATCTGACTCTAGTCGTAGAATTTCCAAAAGAGCGCAGAAGCCCGGCCAGTCGCATTGTACACAGCCCCACCTCGGGAGACTGGAGAGGTTCTCCTCCCTAACGACAACTAAGACCCCGGTTCCTCCTCATCGGCTCTTCAGCTCACTCCGTAAAACGCTCCCACCATTCCCCTCCAGCTCTGCGTCGGCTCTTCCGGAGCTGGAGGAGACCTACGAACGGGAACCACGTAGAAACTCACGAGTCTCGCTCTTGCTCTCGTATTCTTGGATGGCAATCAAGGGACTCGGGGCCGGTGGGCTGGTCGGGCGGGTCTCGAG
>JAJDMX020000305.1:0-50204 GCA_022345685.2 Nothomitra cinnamomea | reverse complement strand
CTCAGGGAAAATGTTTTTCCTTTTCTTTTTATTAAGTATTTTATTAATTCAGTAATTAAACTTTATACAAAGAATTATTGCCCAAGACATTATTTAATATAGTTGCAACAGAACTTTTTCACTACCTTAATATACAGAACTATTATAACTGTCCTATGATTACTTTGTGAACTCTTTACTATGTACTTAAATACTCAAGACAAACTAGAGATAAGAACTTATTAAAGTTAAATTGTTATAAGTAACTCAATAAATTATCTATACTTTAATCAAGGTAATAACTTTAGTTAACCTTACAAATACTAAGTAATCTAATTAGGAAACAACTAACAGATAAATACTTCATAGCTCATAAGACTCTGAATTAATAAGTATAAAGGGAGAATAAAGAGAGCTAAGGAATATATAGTAGTTAAAGGATACATTAATTGATTATAAAAGACAGTTTAAGCATAGATGAGGAATTATAAGTTATAATGACTTAAAGTTTATTATTGAACTCAAAACAAGTTATGTTGTGAATTATGTTAATAAGTATGTACATCAGATGGTATAAATCACATGTTGGTAGGTAGCCAAGAAATCAGTGAAGAGGTAGCTATAAATACTGTGTAAAGTTCTTAGAGAAAGTATTTTTCCTTTCCTCTTCACTAAAAATTTTGTTAGTTTAGCAATCTAAGCTTTATACTAAGAATCATTGCTTAAGATATTATTTAATATAGTTGCAGTAGGACCATTTTGCTATCTTAGTATACAGAACTAACATAGCTGTTCCATAGTCACCCTACAAATATCTCAGTTCAGTCACCCAAGGGTTAGGCTAAAGCTGGAGCCAACCTTAGTGTCAGTAAACCTTGTGAGGGATTGCTACATGGATCTGAGTTGCCAGCACTAACACACAAGGCGTACAGTAGTGTAGATGCAGTCCTGCTGATCGGCGCGTGCATGTGTGCGCAGGAGCCAGAGATGCCTACTGCGATTGCGAGACGAAGACTGAGAGGAAGGGGTTTTGGGAACAGCTATCGAGGGAGTATATTCTCTACCTAGTACTGTAGTGCCGCTAACCTGAGTAGAGCTGGCAAGCCCGTGTTGAGAGAATAGTAGTATTCTGATACGATGTAGTAGTACCTGAGTAAATACTTTCAAAAATCATGGTATGTAGTTCGGTAGATGAACTTTTAAAAAAAATAGAGTTTCTAGCTAACCAACTAGTCTAGCGACCAAACCACACCCAAATCCCTACCACTCCCCCGGCCTTTCCAGCAACTCCCAAATCTCCGGATGAACGAATTGCCCCGGCATCCCCTCCTGCGGCCCATCCGCCAGCTTCTTAAACGATGTATACACCCTCTCCTGAAACTCCAGGGGTGAGGCCCAATACGCGTCATGCAGTCCACTGCAGCGGAACTCGTGCGCCGATTGCGGGAATAGGTTGAAGTTTAAGACGAACATTTCAGTGGGCCAGTTGGTGAGGGAGGTGCTGTGGATTTTTGTGAGGGTTTGTTAGTGGATGAGGAAACTTTCTTTTTTCCCCGGGGAAGGGGGGAGCGAGGAGAGAACTAACAGGTCATTGAAGAGGAGAGTTCTGAGCTTCAGGGTTCGAAGGGAGGCTGTACGCATCTGTTGGTCGAAGGAGAGAGTTGAGCGAGCAATGGCTGTGGCTGCTCTTACGAGTGACCTCTCCTGGGTGGCCTCACCTCCCTTGTAGTATTGTTCGATTCTCGCTACAGCAGTATTCAGCATCTTGCCCCCAAGCTTTACATCCGCGAGATTATCAACATATTGCTTTGGCGGTTGGCTATCTAGCGCAATGTAAGTCACTACGAGGCCAAAGGGATATATGTCCAGCGCGGGCTTGCACTGCGGGTGGTCGAGCGAGTAGGATTTGTGTGGGTCGAATGGATCACCGTTTTGGAGACATTCCTGTGCGTTCCATTCCGGTGTGCCGCCTCTGGGTCTTCCGTCCGGCAGCGGGGCCCGTCTGCCGTCGTGTGTGTAAGTAGCCATACCCACGAAGCCGAAATCGGCTACTTTGGCGGTGAGTCCGCACCGCGAGGTGCTATTCGGAAATAGGAGTATGTTTCCTGGCTTGAGAGCCGCATGGACGAGGTCGCGGTCGTGGAGGACCTGGACTCCGTCTGCAATATCTGCGATTAGGGATGCAGCAGTCTCGTAGGGTGGCTGGGTCGGCCGCTCGGGGTTGCTGCTGAAATCGAAGAATTACTCTAAGTCTGGGAACTGTTCATGCGCGAGTTCGACGATGAGACCTGGCTCAGCGGATGCTGATGCGAATTGTTCGGAAGTGGGAGCTGAAGTGGAAAAGCAGACGGCGAGGAGTTGAGTGATGTTTGGGTGGGAGCGGAGGGTGGGTTTCGACATTATCTGGAGTTCGAAGTTTAGGTCGTACATGTCCTGCCTATAGGCTCTGGCGAGTACATTCGTATTGTCAGTCTCTGGCTCGGATACGTCGGGAAACCAGCTGCGGCGGATGTATTTGAATGCCACTTTGCGGCCTTTCCATGCCCCTCTGTGGACCTGCATTGTGGTGCCATGGCAGGACAGTGTGTCGAGGTGACGATCAACGCAGTTGAGTTGAATGTCTTCTAGGGCTGCGATCGGAGTACTGGTCCTGCTGACGGTCCTGAGGAAGGAAATCTCTACGTCGTCGAAGTTGGGTTCCCAGAAGGTTATGCGGGGAGGACGCCGTTGAAGCGGGAGGAGTGGTAGACCTTGTCCTCCGACGCGGGAAGTGTTTGAGGAAGTAGAACCAACTTATGGCTGTAGCGCAGGGGTGTATCCTGAGCTGGAGGATAATATGGTGGTAGATTGGTTTGAGGATGCAGAACCAATGTAGGGCTGTAGCGCAGGGGTATATCTTGAGCTGGAGGATGATACGTTGGTGGTAGATTGCAAAGAACTTTCACAACTGGCTGATCCCATTACATGGGTCTGCAAAGTTGATCCGACCGTCTCCGCCTTCGCCGTTCCCTCTCCATTATCCTTTAGCGTTTCTTTCGCCTTTCCGCATCCATCTCCTGCTTCTCCACCCTTCCCCTCATCTCCAACTCTCGTCCCTCCCTCGCCGTTAAAGCTGAACACTATATCACCTTCCTCCTGCTTACCGACCAAATCCATGCGATATTCCACCCCATGGGCACCTCCTGAACCAACGGAAAGGCGCTATGCAAGGTTCGGGTTTTTGCTCTGTTGGATAATTTCCTGCAGCCGTTTGACGGCGTGAGGGGTGAGAGTGATGGTTTGTTTGCCCTCGGCGTCATCCTCGCGCGGATTGAGCATGGCTTCCTATCGGTCGGTGGTATTTGTTGATGGAGCGAGGTTTGGGGTTTCATGATTTAAACTCGGGCAGCCTCGTTGCCTTCCACACCTCGTTTGGCCGTATCCCGTACTACCCCACCACACGCCATGGCGGCCGCCGGTCTTGGACTTGCTATTCCTAGTCTTGTTGACCTGACAATCAAGTACGTTCGCAGCGTCGCATCTCAAATCAAGACGTATCGCAACGCGGACGAGCTCTTCAAGGATCACCTTGCGGTGCACGATATTCAAGCTGGGCAGCTAGTGATATGCCTTGAGTTCGTCGGAGACGCTACGTCCTCGCTCTCGCCAGATCTCAATGCCCATTTGCACAAAACGTTATCCCGCCTAAGCAGATCCCTCGAGATTACCATTACCACCCTTGATCGCGGAATGGACAATGAGGGAAATATTCGGCGCCTATGGTATGCGACACTTGGTAGACCTGCACTCAAGAGAGATTTGGGCGAGGTGGAGAAGGACCAAGTCTTATTCCAGCGTGCTGTCCAGTTAGCCACCTTGTACGGAGGACCTAGGGTCGCGCCGTACTTGACCGAGGCCAGACTGAGTGGAAAAAGTGCGTTAGCCCGGGTGCAGCGTCTGCGGGGGGCAATACAGAGTCGATTAAGCAATGACACAAACACGCCAAACATGTTGCTGGAGAGAGAGGATATTCCTCCTGGCGAAAGGAGGAAGCTGCCCCACAGCGAAATCCAGTTCGTGGTGTCTAACAAGAATCCGAAGTTTTCGATAGCTTTGATCGAATGTAGGTCACAGGAGACCCAAGACACCAGAAAGATTCGCGACATCGCACTTATCCTCAGCGGGACCGACGTTTCGATGGCGATGATCCAGTGCCGCGGGTTCTTTCCCGTGCCAGGGGCGAATCGTTGCGAACTGTTATTCCTCCTCCCACAGAATCCCGTCAAACCACGAACACTGCGCGAGCTGCTCCTCTCGCCTGAAAACAACAGAGGTGTTCGATTCTCGCTCAACTCCCGCATAAAACTAGCCCGACGCATCGCAACCGCCGTCCTCTTCACCCACACGGCGAAGTTAGTCCACAAGAACATTCGCCCCGAGAACATCGTCATCCTCGAGACCGAATCGACGCCGACACCCGGCGACGGCGGAGGTGAAGGTACCCTTGAAATCGGGGATTCGTTCCTCATGGGTTTTGATTTCGCTCGGAAGGAAGACGAGGCGTCGGCTAGGGTAGGGGACGATGAGTGGTATCGGAATATCTATCGGCATCCGCAGCGGCAAGGGGTTCACCCGGAGGTGAACTTCACCATGTTTCATGATATCTACAGTCTCGGGGTTGTTCTGCTCGAGATCGCGCTCTGGCGGTCCTTCATCCTCATCGAGGAATATGCTAAAGGCGTCTTAAAGCACGTGGGGAATCGGGAAGCATGTAGGTTCTTCGATAGGGAAACCGGGAAGCTGAAAGATCCGTATGAGATTAGGGAGTTATTTATTAAGAAGGCTGGAGCTGCTGTTGCGCCGGCGCTGGGGAAGAGGTATTAGGACACCGTACTCATGTGTTTGAGATGCCTTGATGGCGGGTTTGGGGACCCGGCCGAGCTGGTGGATCAGGATGGCGTTCTTGTGGGGTTGGCGTATATTGAAAGAGTTCTGATGACACTCGATGAGATTGCCGTGTAAAAAGCAGTTTTCTCTCCTAGCGGGGCTTTGTAGAGCTATTTCTCGTATATCCCACATAGATTTTTCAAAGATAGTTTACTTCCAACTGATTCACTATTCCCTCTCTTCTTTATGCGAGAATATTTCGCGCTGTAAAAAGCGTTTCCCAAGTACTGTTTCTCCACTTCCGTGACAGAGTAGAAAGTAACTTGAAATCTACAGCCACAAAACTAGCATGGCAAATAGCAAGGAGAAACATCCACCCAATCGAGATGATACAAGAAATACAAGTACTAACACCGTGCCTGCTAGTCTACATCTACTAGCCTCCAATGTCGCCCTCCAACTCCTCACGCAATAACAACCCTCCTTGTGCTCTCCTCCCACCAAGAATCCCCATCCGGCTGATAAAGTACCATAACCTCCCCCGAACTCACCGCGCCATTCTGCTCACCCTCCACCTCACGCATCCAGTTCGTGCCTGGGAAAGGATTCAGAATATGCAGAGGCTTATAGTTCTCCAGATGGTATATTGCGCGCAAGCAGGTGCGGGCTTTAGAGCAACCTTTTGTGGCTAAGACGATTGTTGGGAGCGTGGGTTCGTCGGGGTCTGTGTCGAGGGAATGGCCTAGGTATCCGGAGGAGAAGGACGAGATTTCTCCGAGGAGAATTGGGGGGTGTGGAGGGTTGTTGGGTGTGGGTTCTAGGCTTACTGTAGCGGGCGCTATGTAGGGAAGTTGTTCGGTTTCCGGCAGCAGCGCCAGGTCGATAGCCAGGGGACTCAGTCTCCGTATCATTCGCCCCATATACCGAAAAACCACTGTGCAAGACTGAATATCATGATCCCAATCTGGCTCAATATGCGTCGTAAAATCAACCTTCAGCCCGCCAGGCTTAACATCCTCAATGCTCTTCAAGCATTCTTTCTGATCTGGAACTATACATGTGTTAAGAGGCTCCGAATGATTCGCACCGCCGATCACGAGACCTCGTGCATTACTCGGTATGGCAGTGGCGTCGACACCCAGGAGAAAGAATTTCGATACTTTGTCGGGAGTGTCGGCATTTCCTAGAGCACTTGCGGAGAGGAGGGAAAGTTTGGCGTGGATGCCGATGATGTTGTCGGAGACCGAAGCGATTTGATATTTTTCGGCACCAGCGAAGAAGAGGGCAAGAAGTTTGAGGACGCTGTCGCGTTTGAGGCTGGCAATTGGTTTTAGGGTGAACTTTTTTAGTTTTCGGGTGTGTTTTGTGTCTCGGAGGATGTCTCTGATTTGATGGAGCAGTTCGTGGTCGTACCATTTCCAGGAGCCGTATGCTTCTTGGATCCCTAGCTGAGAGGTGTCCAAGAGGGTTCTTAGTAATGCATAATAGAACCCCATAGTGAAGAGCTGCACTTCGGCCAGGACATTATGATCGAAGTAGAGTTGATCGAGTAAGGTGCTGTCGTTTGCCGGGACGAGACGGTCAGCTATGATATCACGCAAGCCCCGGACGGTCTCAAATGTGGTTAATGGGAAGATATCTTCAGCGAGCCGATAGATCTCGTCGTCGACGTGGTCCATCCGCTTCGACGAGCTATTGATAATGGCGTAGATGATCTCAGGGTTTTTAAGGGTAGCTTCTGGCGTTCTCATGCAGCGGAAAGAGAGATTGTTTGCGGCTTTCGCTCCATCTATGAAGAGCTTTCGGCGCTCGTTGTTCTTTTCTGATGTCCCAGGCCAGAGTGACACACATTCCTTCATGCTGTCTAGAGGAATCCGCATCCCTCGACGGTGCTCATGTGGCTCTCTTGCAAAGAACTGGCGCCCTCTAGATGAGATCATAGCTTCTGTAAACATTACCACCAGTTTGCTCTCGTCGTGCTCAGAGTCGGGTTTGTTGGTGACCGTGATGTCTAGTCCAATGACCTGAAACACAAGTGCTAAGCTAAATACGTCAGTGGAATTTGTCCTGAAGATCTTCTCGTGTTCCTGGTTCTTTGCGCCAGCGAGCCAGACGAGCAATTGTTGGATCTCCTCCACATCTGTAGAAGGGATTTGGCCGGGCAAATGCTTCCCGCGTGCTGCTAGAGTGGCCCATTCTTCTCTTGCTCGAGTTAATATATTCCTCACGCAAGCCGCCGATATCCAACCTTGTATGTGCTGGGGAAGCTCCCGAAGAAGGTAGTCTAGGCCGTCAACCTGTTCTCGGAACAGAGCTCTTAGAAAGGTGGTCATGACTTTGCGGACGTCGCCAAGTTGCAAGGACGCATCTAGCCCACTGATGATGAGCGTCATGAGCCAGCTGAACTTGCCCATATTCTCCACCACCGTATGTCCGCGACCATCGATCTTACAGAGTTTTCCGTTCTGGAGGAGAGTGAGGGTGACATCCCAGCGCCTGTGCAACGAGTTCATGTCCACGAGTCCCCTCCTCACGACCAGATCTTCGGGTGTGACATTCATGAAGTCGAGGAGGGCTTGATCTTTCAATTGGGCCTTGACCCAGGTACCAACATTTCGGCCAGCACCAGAGATTACTGAGATATCTGAAGAGAAGTACCCCCAGCGGGAGAGAGTCCAGGGATTTGTTACAGGCGCGAGAGCCATGATGCGCTGCGGTTTCTATTCCGACTCCACGGTGAGCTACGATGTCTGTTTCAACTCAACTTGATTGATGTAAATCTCCATCTCTTCAGATACCTTCGACGCTCACGCTGTTGCTGACCGCGTTGCGTTGAGTAGCGGTCAAGTTCGGCCAATGATCCCAACCCAACGGAAAAGAGTATCCCGGTTTATTTGCTCGAGTCGTCACGCGCCGGCCCCTCGCAGTTCCTATGCCCGGTAGACAGATCCCAGGCAGAACGTTATCTGCCGCACATGTATCCACACATATGCGCACACATGCACGCATCAGGGCCCGATGCACGGCATCTTCCAGCCAATGTGAGTTGCGATGAAGATGCGAAGATGCATGGGCTCCATTTCTTGACTAGGTAGGCTTCGTTCTTTGCCCCGACATGGGGGCGATTATTCATATCAATGATACATTGAACCTGCCGAACCCCGCGAACCCCACGACCCCGCCAAGATTGCGAAGATCTCAATCACCACGCTGATATCGACAGCCTGGAACCATATTTCGGACGTGCCCTGCAGATTATCGAATGCAGAGAATCAAATAAATGCAAGATTCGGGTTGCTGACCCATACCTGACGCCCTGTTGATATCATGCCTCGTCTGCGGGGTTCGCCTGGTTGGAACCCCACACGTGCCGGTACCGGAACATAGCCCTACGAAGGGCCAGATTCCTAATAAAGCGTCACATTCTCACACACACGCGAACCTTTCAACCAGCGCAAAAGACATGTCACTGCAGATAACCACTGGATATGGCTCTTTGGTGGCACTGGGAGTCAGCGTCGGGGATGCAGCGGCTCTTCTGTCACTGGGTCAGAGAATCGGAAATTGGCTGACCGCAGAATCTGAGAATCGAGATTTCCTGAGAAAGCTTGACTTAGACGAGGTTTCCATCCTCCGGCGGCGAGGCTTGATTGACATTGTGCGATTCAACAGAATGTGGGGATCTCGAATGACTATACTTGTCAACAATGCGCCGACGATCTTTCGGGACGCGGATGCAGAGAAGTCCCTTGGGAAACTGAGCCGGTTCACTGCTATCATGGCGTGCGTGACGGCAGCTCTAGAGACGTTTGCATTAATAGATGTAGCCAAGTTCACTCTTAAGAGAGTTCTGCTCGATTTATTATCGACTTCAGAGTACGGAGAGGATATCCTAGCATCTACATTTTCCAAACTCCTCAATGGATGGCGATCGACGGCGGAGGTGCGAGGCCTGAGCTACAAAGCCAGACTTATCCGTCGAGAGTTGCTTGAGCAAAGCGCAGTTGTTGATGGTCTTATGCCGAAGTCTGATTCTCCCGTAATGGAGCGATTCCTAGTATGGCTCTTAGACGGTAACAACGACACATATACAACGTCATCTTCAGATGTCGCAGGTGTGGGAATGTGTCTGTCCAAGCTTGGAATCGATATTCTGGGTGTCGATGGGTTTGAAGAAAGACAGCCGAGCACTCCGTGCAGACTCAACTATGATCAAAATGCCATTTCCGAACTCGGAACCCAGCGAATTCACGCGCCTTCGCCTCTTTTCCGTGTCATGTCCACAACAGTTAACCTTAAACGCCTGAGAGAGTCCCTAACAAAATTCCCCGCGAAGCTGGATGATACCAGAAGACGATGCCGGAGAGCATGGACGGAGGGGGAAAATGCTGCCAGAAAAGTTGCATTTTACCTAAAGGCACCGGGCGCTACCCGTTCCGAACTGCACGAGGATTTATATTATGCCTTTATTAATCGTGGATCCACACCTGACCACGCAGAAGACGATATATACGCTCTTGCGTCTGCCCATGCATTCTTTGTTAACAAAGAGCTCCTGGACGGCCTAAAGGGCGTTTTCCAGCACGAAGAGCCCGCAACATTGCGGTGGCTCCTCGAACAGACAATTGACACATTGAGCCAACCAGCCACACAGATTCAAGACCCCAAATTCGAAGACCATGTCAAAATCAGCGCATTTACTGTGTTTCAGGCGTTCTTCATGGGCTACTACTATGCGATATTTCTACGGTTGGTCGACACATCGATGCTTCAGCTCGAAATGGTGGACGGGGCGTGGGGTTTCCGGTCACCGGAGTTTCTTTGCATTATGCGTACCCGGTACATCTCCAATCGCGGCATGGGCGGACCTGGTATTCGCACCCTAGGAAGAGAGGATGTTATTAAAATATTATCTATGTTACTACTCAGCGCGGCCAAAATCACGGATCAAATTGGCCGGAACCCAGCCAACAAGGATAATCAGTGTATAGGGGTAATTGGGAGACGAGCCCTACTCATCAAGAGTCTGATTAGACCGTGTTGCACGCTACGTGACGTTGGAAGCTTTGTCCTCCTCGATAGCGACGTTAGTGGCATCCCCCGCGATATCAGCGGTCTCGTTCGTCCGGGGGTTTCAGAGGAGGACCTACGTATATACAGGAGATTGTATATGGTCCCGGACAACCATTTCACTGACACGTCCTCCGAAGACGTGACCTTCCACATCGAAGCAGACTGGGACGCAAACCCCGACACCATGCTCCTCTGCATCCGCTACAGAGGCCGACGAATCACAACCATCAACCCCTGCACAGCCGACATGGATTTCTGCCGCTCACAAATCCCGCCCGTAGCTACTCCTCAGACGATGGAAGTGCCAACAGAAGTCATCGAATGGAAAGCCTCCGATATCCTCAACCGCACAGAAATCCCCACAGCCCCCCACCCCCCCATCCTCATACGCGTCGCCAATCGCCCCCGCCTCCAGTACGCTGCCGTCGCTCTATTCAGCCCTCACGCCCACGTGCGGCTCGCGACCAATTGTTTAAACACCGCGATAGAGCGAGGGAGGCACGAGGCAAAGGAGAGGAGGTTCGAGCCGCTTGTCGTTATTGCTGGGGATGGGGCTGTGTGTCAGGCGAGGTCGGAGGATTGGATGGAGAAACATGAGTGGAGGTAGTTGGGCGGGGTTGGGCTACTTCATAGTTATTCTGGGGATTGAAATGCGATGTGAACTAGAAAGGTCGGAGGTTGGTGCCTATACATAGTCATTCACTTAGGTAGATTCATAAATATCTGTAAGTGTGCCATTCTTCACAAGATCGATCGTTGTGGAGATTGTCGTTGAAGTTAGGTTTAAGTTTAGGTTAAGGTTTGCTTTGGCTTCAAGGGCCGAGAGGAATTGCGTAGTTGGTGCTTGCAATACACAGTAGTATACCCGTACGACGTATTTAGCGTTTGCAAAAGTGTTGCGAGTGGCTTGGCGGACATACCTGCTGAAATAGTTACACACTTTGTTAGTAAAACCAGCCAACGTGTCCACCCTACCATATATAGCTCTTATCAGGATATTTTGAAGTTGTAACTTTTCCTAATTAGGATAATAATATGCTGACCTTAATGTTATAGTACTACTCTATCTAAACTCCTCTTAGCTCAATATATATTAATATCAGTTCTTATATTCTCTATAACTGTATACTGTATATAAAGTCTGATAAGCTACTTAAATAAACACTAGAAATAGCTCTCACAAGGTTTTCAACTTTATAGTAAAGCTAGTAAAGCTAGTATTGAAGAAGACTTTATCAAAGAAAACTTTATTAAAAAAGTACTTACTACAAAGTAGATTATTTTACTCAAATGCTCTTCTCAAAGTACTTTTCCATAAAATGCTCACATGTAAACTTTGAAGCTGGTATAGAAAAGATAAATATAATAAAGAATACAAAGAAGAAAATAGAAATACTTCTTCAAGCAAAGCTTATAATATAAATTATTATTTTAATTACTATTGAAATAACTAAATTAAAGAAAAAATATACCACTGAAATATATAAACTGGAAATAAAGTACTTAAAGAGAAAGCAGAAGAAGGTTTACAATATATTTGAAAAAAATAGTCTATAGAAAGGAAATAGAAAAAATACTATTCTAATTACTTTAAAAATAAATTTGAATATAAAAGTATATCTAAAGTATATAAACAAGAATAACCTAATCAATTACTTAATAATGATAAGCTTTAAAGTCTATTTCAATAAAAAGTTGAAGAGTTTTTAAACTAGTACTAGTAGTTTACTTTACTATAATATCTTCAATTTAAATTTAGTAGAACTATATGCTAACAAGACTATTATACAGTTTTTAGAAAAATTCAATAAGTATACTGTTAAATAAACTGCTATTATTTAAATATTAAATTTATATGCTCTACTTATTTACTTAGATCTTAAGACATTCTATTTAGAAGAAATAACTACTATTCTTGATACTTGTAACTATTAAATGAAATTTCATTCTTCCTCACTATTAACTTTCTTTATATTCAAAGTTAAAGTTATATACCTTACTAATACACTTAACATATTGTTATTAACATCTTGAGCCTCATCAGAAACGCTATAAATAGAGGAGTGGTGCTGGTACCATTGGATCAGATCGCAGGACTATAGGGGCAAGGATGGCACGCATGACTCGACAAGGATTAACTGAATACAAGAATGGATGGCACTTATTGAGGGGACGTGAAGGCCGGAACAGAAGTTCGCGCAATCAGTGCTCTCAGCGTTAAGAGCACAACCTGCGGTAACTTAATAAATTACCTATACCCTGGCCAAGGCAATGACCTCAGCCAGCTATACTACTGTCAAAGAATCTAGTCAGGAAGCAACCGGCCAACAGAAACTATTATGACCTACGAACGGTGAACTGTTGGTTGTGAGAGAAGAACCAAGAGAGCTGAAAGACACTTGGTAGCTGAAAGACACGTCAGTTAGGTGTAGTGGGCAGCTCAGGTATGGATGGAGAGTCGTGAATCATAGTGGCTCAAGTTTCATTATTGAACTTGACGTGAGTCAAGTATGAGTTACGCCGAGGAAAGAATACCTCAAGTGGTACAAGTCACTTATTGGCAGTTGACCAAGAGGTCAATGAAGAGGCAGTTATAAATATAGCATTAGGATCTCAGGGAAAGTGTCTTTTCTTTTCTCTTTACTGAAAATCTTATTAGTTTAGTAATATAAACTTCATACCAAGAATCATCATTTAAAGATATTCTTTGATATAGTTGCAGTAGGACCGTTTCGCTATCTTGGTATATGGGACTAACATACCTATCTTATAGTCACCCTAAGAACGTCACGCCATATACCTAAACACCAAGACAAATTAGGAGACAAGACCTTATCGGAGTCAGATTGTCACAAATATATAAATTTACTTAACAGTTATTAAAGAAGTAATTTCTTATTTTAATACTAATACTAAAAGACTACATTGACAAGTTTAAAGTTCAGCAAAATGCACAAGTAGAAATACTTTCAAATATAATTTTGAGGTCAATATCTCAAGAAAATAGTAATGTTTTAACTTAACCTATACAAATAAGAATAACTTCTATTAAATCAATAATAAAGACTTTACTTGTAAGTACTACTCCATTCTTGCCTTTATATAACAAGTATAAATAATATAGTATAGTTTAAACTTTTGTAATAAGAATTACCTTCTTATTATAATAATTTAGATATAGAAAATAAAGTAAAATATTATAAGTAAAAATAGCTAAATATCTATTAAGAAAATTATATAGAAAATAATTATAATATAAAGTCTTAAAAGTTAAAGACTCTAGCTACAGCTTGACAGTAATGTATTATTATACTATATGTAATTAATATGCTAAGAAATATATAAGTCTTTTTATATATATATGCAGAAGACCATTTTTGAAAGAGGTAGCAATTAATTCTATTATTGAAATCAAATTTACTATAAAAAGTAATACAAAGTCTTTATTACAAATATCCTAAGTCTTAAGCTATAAAATACTATAAATATAGAAATATTATAGGAAGTATTAAATTAGATTGTAAGTAAAGACTTCATTAAGTATAATACATAACTAAGAGAGTTAAATACTAATGCCATGGATATCTCAAGCCTCATTAAGATAATGCTATAAATACAAA
This sequence comes from Nothomitra cinnamomea, assembly GCA_022345685.2. Taxonomy (NCBI): domain Eukaryota; kingdom Fungi; phylum Ascomycota; class Geoglossomycetes; genus Nothomitra; species Nothomitra cinnamomea. The sequence continues at coordinate 36,666 of JAJDMX020000305.1, read as the reverse complement.
AGTAACGTTAACCATTATTGGATCAAATTGTAATTCTACAAAATTAAGGATAGCATACACAATTTAGCAAGAATAAACTGAATATAAAGGTAAATAGTACTTACCAAAGTTGAGTACAGGCCAAAGTGAGACTTGCATAATTAGCACTCTCAGAACTAAGAGTATAACTCATAGCAATTAAATTATTCATATATACTCTAGTTAAGACAATAATTTCAGCTAGTTACAGAAATGCCAAGTCATTTAATTAAGAAGTAATTGGCTACACAGAGTTTCAGACTACAGGGCCTAGAACCATTAAAAGTGAACTAAGGATCAAGAAAGCTAAAAGATACCTAGCAGCTAAAGAACATATCAGTTGAGTATAGTAGATAGCTTGAGTATAGGTAAAAAGTTATAAGTCATAATAACTTAGGTTCTATTATTGGACTTGTGATGAGTCATATTGTGAATCATATCAAGAGATATATATATCAAGTGGTATAAGTCACCTATTAGCAGATGGCTAAAAAATCAATAAAAAGTTAGCTATAAATACTATACAAAAATCTCAAGGAAAATGTCTTTTCTTTCCTTTTCACTGAATATCTTGTTAAATTAAGCTTTATACCAAGAATCATCACTTCAGAATATCTTTTGATATAGTTATAGTATAACTATTTTGCTATTTTAGTATACAGAACTAGCATAACTGTTTTATAGCTACCTTACAAATATCTTACCACGTACCTGAACTTCTGTGACGATCTGACTCTGATAAAGTCTCATCTACTAGTTTCTCTAGGTATTTAGGTATATAGCAAGATATTCTTAGGATGACCATGGAATAGTTATATTGGCCCCATATACTGAGATAGCAAAACGGACCTACTGCAACTATATTAAAAGATATCTTTAAGCAATGATTTTTAATACAAAGCTTTAATTGCTAAATTAATAAGATATTTAGTGAAGAGAGAAGGAAAGATGCTTTCCCTGAGATCTTAACATAAATTTATAACTATTTCTCTATTGACTTCTTAGCTACCTGCTAACAGGCGACTCGTACCACTTAACATGTTCCTTTCTTGATGTAACTTATACTTAACTTATATTAAGTTTAATAATAAAACCCAAATCACCATGACTTATAACTGTCTATTCATTCCTAAGCTGCTTATTATACCTAAATGATATGTCTTTCAGCTGTCAAGTGTCTTTCAGCTCTTCTAGTTCTTTTTTCACAACTAATAGTTCTGTGTCTATAAGTCATAGTAGTTCCCATTGGTTAGTTACTTTTTAGCTAGACCGCTTGGTAGTTATATAATTAGCTAAGGTTATTACCTTGACCAGAGTGTAAGTAATTTATTTATTTGCTACAGGTCGTACTCTCAGTGCTGAAAGTACTAATTGTGCAAGTCCCGCTTTAGCCCCCACTTACCTACGGTAAGTTTCGTCTATCCTTATATTCAGTTTATCTTTATTAAGCCATACATGTTATCTTTAATCTTATAGGTTTATAATTTGGTCTAATGGTAACGGCATCACTTTCATGTCCATAGTATTCCTAATGAGGCTTGAGATATTTATAACAACTCCTAAAGTAAATTAGAAGACAAGACCTTATTAATATAAAATTATTACAACTGAATATAAACAATAATGAAACTTATTGAAATACAGCACCTAAAATGATTATTTATTGGTTATTTTCTGATTAAGTTACTTGGCAGTTATGTGGTTAACTAAAGCTATAATCTTGACTAGAATATAAATAATTATTAAGTTATTATAGTTTGTACTCTCAATACTAAAAGCACTAATTTGTGACGATCTGACTCCAATGAGGTCTCGTCTCCTAATTTGTTTGAGTGTTTAAATATATAGCAAGGTATTCTTTAAGGTAACTATAAGATAATTATGTTAATTCTGTATACTGAGATAGCAAAATGGTCTTACTGCAACTATATTAAAAGATATCTTAAGGTGATAATTCTTAATACAAAGCTTTATTGCTAAACTAATAAAATATTTAGTGAAGAGGGAAGAAAAGACACTTTTCCTGTGATCCCAACGCTATATTTATAGTTACCTCTTCACTGATCTCTTGGCCACCTGCCAACAGGTGACTCATACCACTTGATATATTCTTTCCTCAATGTGACTCACACTTAACTCACGTCAAGTTCAATAATGAAACCTAAGTTACTATGACTCATTACTTTCCATTCATACCTGAACTGGCTACTACACTTAGCTAACATGTCTTTTAACTACTAAGTGTCCTTCAGCTTTCCTGGTTCTCTTCTCACAACCAATAGTTCCATATCTATAAGTCATGATGGTTTCTGTTAGTTGATTGCTTCCTGACTAAGCTGTTTGGCAGTTATGTAGCTGGTTGAAATTGTTGCCTTGACTGGGGTATAGGTAATTTATTAAGTTGTTGTAGTTTACACTCTCAGTGCTGGGGGCGCTGATTATGCAGAACCTTGCTTCGACTCCTACTTACCTACAACAAGTACTATCTATCCTTATATTCAGTTTATTCTTACTAAGTTGTACATGCCATTCTTAACTCTACAAGTTTACGATTTAGTCCAATGGTACCAACGCCAATTACATATTCATAGTATTTCTGATAAGGCTCAAGATGTTTATAATATAATTGTATAAGCTTTGCATTAGCTTCTACTTATCTTAAATAATTACTCTTTTTTCTTGTATTCAGTTTATTCTTATATAGCTATATATACCATTTCTAATCCTATAGAATTACAATGTAATTCAATAGTTTTAATACTATTTTCATATTTGTTGCACAATTCTAATAGAGCTTAAGATATTCATAATAATATTTAATAGTATTATATGTAACTTCAAAAGAAATTTAATTTATTTTAAATTTAAAGAATAAAAGAAAAAGAAAAAGGAAATTGTAATTTAAAAGATAATAAACTTATTAGTAAAAAATTTCTTTTAGACATTTAAGAAGAGATTACTAATAATATCTCTAATTTTAAAAGCTTTGTATATAATAACTCACTTATAAAATATAATGATGTAACTCTAATAGAGTTTCATCTTCTAATTTGTTTAGGTATTTAAGTACTTAGCAAGGCGTTTTTAAAATGACTATAGAATAGTTATGTTAGTTCTGTATACTGAGATAGCAAAATGGTTCTGCTATAACTATATCAAAGAATATCTTTGAGCAATGATTTTTGGTACAAAGCTTTATTACTTAACTAATAAAATATTTAGTGAAGAAGGAAGAAAGGATACTTTCCCTAAGATCTCAATGTCATATTTATAGCTACCTCTTTACTGATCTCTTGACTACCTACTAACAGGTAACTTATATCACTTGATGTGTTTTTTCTTTAGCATAACTCATACTTGACTCATGTCAAGTTCAATGATAAAACCTGAGTCACAATGACTTATAACTCTCCATTCATACTCAAGTTGTTTACTGCATCTAACTGATATGTCTTTTAGCTGTCAAGTGTCCCTCAGCTCTCCTGGTTCTACTTCCACAACCAATGGTTCTGTATCTATAGGTCATGATGATTCTTATTAGTTAATTGCTTTCTAGCTAGGCCGTTTGGCAGTCGTGTGACTAACTGAGGTTGTTATCCTAACTAGGGTATAAGTGATTTACCGAGCTTACCATGAGTCATGCTCTTAATGTCAATGTCACGAACATCCTAAGTCTCATTAGGATCACTACAGATATAGGAGTGGTGTCACTATTATTGGACCAGATTACAAACTCTTAAAGATAAGGATAACACATACAACTCAGCAAGGATAAACCAAATACAAGGATAGATGGTACTTGCCATAGGTAATTAGGGGCCAAAGCGAGGTTTCTGCAATCAGTATAACCTACGGCAAGCTAATAAATTACCTATGCCTCTGTTAAAACAACAATCTCAGCCATCAACTCATCGAGAAATACCAGGTCCTCGGCCACGAAGCTGCTCATACCTCGAAGATATAGGCGCCTTAGCTCTGTTGAGAGTCAGCCGTGATTCCAACCACTAGAGGAGATCACTTACCATTGGTTGCGGTCGAACCGCCAAGTAACCACTAGCAGGCACGCAGACAGGTCACGATGTGGTGTGTGTTTGGGCTGGCGCCCAGTCAGCGGTTGGTAGGATGAGGCGAGGTATGGGCGCTTAGGAGAAACCAGAATAGCAGCTGGACTGTCTATTAAAGACGCTCGTTTTTCTTGTATTGCTTTAGGTTAGTTAGCTGTGTTCGTTCCGTCGTTTGTTAGTTGCTAGTCAATTGAATGCTTCCAACTTCATAACTTAACAGTTGTAAAGATTACTATGACGAGTTCGATTCCACAGTGCCTCGTTCTACCGAAATTGTCGGCCAGATATCCAAAGAGGAGTTAGTCAACAATAGAACCGCCAAGGGTCACCAAGTTGATGACCATCTCGTGTCATGAAGATCGTCCCTCCAACTTTCGTATGCCAGGGATGGCAGGATTATATTTGTTGCAAAGAGACTGTATGAGTCCGTGAAGAAGCCAGAAGCAGCGACTACCCACACCGGCTAACCAAAGCCATCCACATCAATTTTTGCGCGTATAGTACGCCGGTTTTCATTCCTGCCCTTTAAAAAGGGTCAGGACACAGCAACCAATGAAGGTAGAGTGCTCACCATCCGATTGTTCGGCCCTAAAGCCACCAGTGGACCGGAAATGAAGCCTCCTTGGTGCGTGTTTATGGCGCTTTTCTAGGTAGTTATTAGATTTATTGAGGTACAAGCCCCATCCCAGCCAAGGATGTCCCGTTCTGTGAGAAGACTGCCTTGCATCATATTCACGCTAACCAGAATTCGATGAGGCTTTGAAGCCTTATTCGAATTACGGAGTAGAGGTCTCCTGTCCCGTCTTCTTTGCATTGCCCTCTCCCACGGCCGTTCTACCCAGAGCCTCGCCGTCACAGGCAGTTCCACTTTGGTCTACAATCCCGAAGTTCTAGGGAATGACACGAGCAACAACAGCCTACTCACTACACCCCTGAAACAATAAGTGCGGAAGTAGTTCTTACCTGCCTTTGTATTTAGTTTATGAATTTATAGCTAGTGTTTCCAGATCCGATTTCGCCTGGGTATGTCACTAGTAAAACTCAGGGTGTGGCGCTAGTAAAACGGGGTGTGGTAATAGTAATCACCTTCCCAAAAAATCCTACAGCATAAGCGAGTGTTCCCCCGGATACGTACACTTCACTGCCCCCTGATGCAATCCCCGCACACCGGCCGCTTAGTATCGCATTTCATCTTACGGATGCGGTAATTCTCGTATGCCGTCCTGCGTTTATGGTGGTTACCGACGCTGGCGCCGGTGTGGGTCGGCATTGTTGCTGTCGTTGTCGTGGTTGCTGTCTCGAACGAGTCTGTACGGCGGTGTTTTGTCGCCGGGGAGAGGAAGGGGGGCAGCGGACTGAGACTGAGGTCGTAGAAGGGATGGGTGGAGGTGGACATATATTTAAAGGAATAATTACCAGACTACCACGATTTTCGATCAGATCGTTCGCCTACTTCTCGAGACGTGTATCCATGAGTTCGGCAGAGACAATCAAGGTCGAGCATTACTTCACTTCTTGGCAATGTGGGGGTCGGAGATTCTTGTAATAACTCTGGGATATGTTTGCATCGGCCCTCTATGGGGCTCCGTGAAGATGCAACAGTCAAAGATCTGTGTACGGTGTTTGGAGAGTCCTTTAATTTTTCTATTCATTGTTATGAACCAGGTGCACCCTATCCATAGATAGGAACCCACCCCGTAGACGGGTGCAACATACTCGTTTCCAGTAACAAAGCAGCGAATGTAGTAATCAGCTGCAACCTAGCCATATTCCCTTCCATTAACTTCAAGAGAATAGGCCATTGGCCTAGACTGGACGCGTACTACCAGGTCGTAGTGCAAGTCCCAGGACCCCGTGCCATCGGATCGCATCATTTTTTGGTACAGGTATGTCGGCACGCCACTCAGATCGGGTCTCAAAGTGCAAGTTTTCGTGACAATTCCTATTAATTAGTAAAGCATAGACCAAGTACAACCCTTTACGGACACATACCTTGCTTAGGATGTCCTGGTTGTTCAGGAGTCGAACATTCCAGAAGTTCACTTGTAATACGAAGGTCGTCGGGACACGGATAAGTAGGAAAACTGCTGTAGCAGGGAAACGGGATCCTGCGTGGCCGAAGTAGATCATCTCCCTAGAACGCCGGTTTGTCAGCGGGAAAACTGAAGGTAGTGACTGGGTGAGCGCCTAAGTTGCATCCCAGTATCTAGCTATGCGCTAGGATGCGCCAGGATGACTTACGATATTGATATACCACTTCATCCTTTTGCAACGCATGATGCCCTCCCATTTATCATACGTCGATTGCTCACCTTTATCCAGATTTTCATCGTATTCGGCCTCATAAGCCATGCCATAGTGCTTTGACGCAAAATTTGAAGTCACAGCAGCTCCTTGAGGGAGTTCGCTTAGGGCAGCATCTCTTTGATTGAAATTAGTTCCAGTTCCTTTTCTAAATCTACCAATACTTACTTAACAATAGCAGACCACCTAAAGAAACGACAATATGCATCAGCAGGAGTTCGTACTCCCAGTGAGGCGTCTACTCTTACGCATCATTTGGTTGAATGACTTGAATGTCCGGATAGGCTTTGGTAATTGAGTTGTACATATAGTGAAAAAAAGTTTCGACACCCCACGATTTCTGAGGTATGCGCGAAAACTTATTCTGGTTGCGCAACATGCAATTCTATTCCTATGACCGTAACTATGCGCTCAAAAGAATCAAAAACTATTAAAGAATCTGCTCTGACATTAAAAATTTTTTTTACCACTTAGTATGGCCTCCCTTAGCCTTAATACATGCTTTTATTCTATCCGGCATACTACTGATCGTCCCATTAAAATGCTTAACCCAAATCAATGCCCATTCCTCTTGAATTGCAATAAGAAGTTCCTCCTCAGTTTTAGGAATACTATCATAGTTGTTAATAGCCCTTTTGAGCCTGCTTCATACATTTTCAATAGGGTTTAGATCAGGAGAACAAGCAAGCCAATCTATTAAAAAAAATACCTTTCTTTTCAAAAAAGTTCTGAGTAACTTTAGCACAATAACAAGATGCTCCATCATGTATGTAAACCTAAGAGCTTGAGTAATATTCAATTTCTATTGTTGCAAGTAAAACTTTTTTCTCTAATATTTCTTCTCAGTATTGCTTTCCTGTTATCCTCCTATCAATAATCACTAATAGCCCTTTCTTATTCTTAAAAATAAAGAACTATATTTTTACCGATGTTCTACCACTTTTGAAGGTTGGTTTTAAATATTTATCTTTCAGTTCTTCTCCTGCCCATCTCCATATCCAGTATACTTAATCATTAAGCTCAAGTTCAATGTTATACTTATCTGTAAACATTACTTTTTCCCAGTCCTTGAATTTCCAATACTTATAAGCCTTAGCAAAAGCTAATCTCTTCTTCTTATAATTAGACTTAAGGTATGGTTTGTGTCAAGCTACTTGCTTGTGATATCCATGCTTGTCAAGAATTGTTTTCAAGGTAGGTTTACTGCAAGAGAATTGCCGACATAGTGCTCTAACATTAATATTGTGATTGTTGACAGCAGTAGGTATAAGAAGGCATTCATCATGTAAAGAAAGTTTAATAGGTGTACCAGATCAAGGACCAGTTGCTGAAGGGTTATCGGGATTTTGCTCTGCTCGTTTGAGAACTCGTCGGATAGTCTCCTTATGCAGTCCCGTTAGGGTATTGATCTGGCTATATGAGAGGTCAGCTTTTCGAAGCATTATTACTCCATATGCACACCGTGGGGTAACATGGTGATTCCGTTGCATCTTAGATAGAGTTTGAGATCAATAATATCTATTTCTGAGGAGAATTGACTCTACACGGCTCTTGCAGAGATTTTTTGCTCATTTCGTTTATGCGCGGGATTGCGCAATTATGCTACTGTGTCGAAACTTTTTTATGCTATATGTATAGGTAAGTGCTGGAACCGAACCCCCCGACGAGGAAGATAGCCTAGATATGCCCATCGTGTCCGTATCATATATCGATAGTTGATAAGATGTTTTACTTACATTGATGATGCCTCTGTTGGGGTAGTTTCGCCTTGTACGGGCAACGCCCACCTGCTCCTTAACAAGACTTTCTATTTTTTAAATCACCGGTTCAAATATGTCGCCCAACGCCTCCCTAAGAGAGAATGTCAGGTTCCAACCAGTGAGAGGATATGATGCGGGGAACAAACGCCTTCAAAACTATGCAATTGCTTTTAATACCCTTGGCAGGATCATCCTTGAGATTTACCATCGGAAAGTTAACATAGAAGTCCTCGCCGTGTCTGGATTTGAACGACCTCTTGATGCTCTCGTCAAATTGCCTCATAGCTAGGCGAAAGCCAGGCAAATCTCCCAGATCCTTGAACTCTGTTTCGCCAACAAGGTCTCTGATCCATTGCTCAAAGCGCCTATTGAGCATGAAGGAGCCAGCAAGCCCGCCTTCGAGCATGTCAGCGTCGATTCGCAAGGAATGAATTGATAGGAGGCTGAGCGATCATACCGGTACAACAGCCAGTTCCCCAGCCTAAGGGGTCTCATTCCCGTTATCTCATAAGATATGAGATCTACGGTTCCACCGCCGGCATCACAGAGCACAAAGGCATCACCGATCCATGGGAAGAAGTGGGAATGTTACAAATCTGCGTATTTCGGGTGAAAGACAAGAAACACAGGCCATTCGGCACTTACACCAATCTCTTTGCCCTGAAGTAAATGAATTGTAAAGAGACAGCGGCCTCGGGTTCCTTAATAACCTTGATATGTTCGATGCCTGCACTTCGGGCAGCCTATAATAGGAATAAATTACGATAAGCTCCATCAGTGCAGCCCATTTATCGTCTGGACTAACCTGCAACGTGAGATGCTTCGCTTTGTCAGACCAAACAGCAGGAACTGTAATCACGATTTGCTTTTCAAATCTATCAATATATTCAGTTGGGTATTTGCGCTTGATATATCCGACGGCATGTTCGTATATAGCCTTGATGTAGTTCGTAACAATACCATCAGGAGTTTTGCCCAACTGTTTTATTTCCGCCAGAGCGTCTGATGCCGGGACATAGCGAGGTATATCTTGATCTGGGTCGAGGAGGAGTTTGATTCCCTCAATCTCCTTTCCGTTTGTGATATCCAGGTCATAGCCCCACTCAAACTGGCCATCATCGCTGTACCGCATGACGGTTGGGGTTTTCAGATATTCACGATCTTCAGCACCGGGCCATTGAGTAATGGAGTAGATCGCATCGGGTTTGGTGGTGAAATTATAGGACAAACTAAGCCAAGGGCCATTTGATAGCTACCGTGTCTTACAGCACGATGTAAGGTACGAGTCCTGATAACTTACCTACTATATGTCGTACCAAAGTCCAGACCAATAATCAGACTACCGGCGCATCGACCCGAGTTTCTCGGCTCTGGATTGTTTGTTTCACCGTGATTCTTTTCTCTCTAGCAGGCAGGCGGAACCCCCTATCACGCAAATCATCGCGCGGGCCGACACGAGGCCCGGTCCATCGGGCTGAATGTCCCAAGTGCGATCGTTCGTGATCACCGAATTGTAGGTTGGGTCGCCACTCGAAATGGCACACAGATCGTATTCACCATTTGAGCCGCCGTCCCTCGAGCTGGTGTGGTAATTGCAACCTCCTCTAGAGTAGGACGTCTGACCGCGACATCCCTTCGAGGTTGGTTCTTGATCCTAACATTGCTCGGCGGTCGGTTCTTGATCATGGCGGGGTGTTCATCACTATGGCAAATGGGCAGCACGGCCTTGCAATATGGCCTTCGAATTTAGGTTGCAACTTCGATCGGCCCCAAAAATCTTCCGCTCTCACGGGAATAAAAGAATCTCAAAAGGGTGTTGCAGGATTTAAGAGATAAATCGCCCTAGTAAGTGCGGCAGCCTCCCAACACCCGATAGGTCGACAAGCCTCCACACACAGCATCCCTACACCCTAAGGTGTATTAACAGGTCACACCAGCTTAAATCCGGCCATTCCGGGCCCAACGCCAAAACTAGAAGCAGCCAATCATTCCGCCGTTGAATGAAAATGTTCGAAGAATAACTAATGCCGGAATTGAAAAAAGAAACGCTGTGCCTATCTTTCTCCTCTCAGTTGGCCTATTCGTATCCCCAATACTGCTGCTGTTAAGAGATCCGAACGTTGATGTTTGACAACCCTTAGCGCCACGATGGCAGCCTATACAGTTACCAAAGGCGGAGATAATCTCGCACTCCTCCAGCAAGCGAAAGAGAAAGTGTCAAGGGTTATGGGCGGCAACCGCGAGGTAAGAAATCCTAAACACACCTACTCTTTTGGCTTCCTCATCCATTAGGCGTGAGTGTGGGATAGTTTTTTCGATGAGGACCTTTGACAAGCTGACAAAGCTTGTAAAAGTGCGCGGCGAGGGAGGAAACAATCAGAAAGGGGTTGTTGGAGCTTCTGGAGCTCTTGGATCCCTCCTCAACCGTTATGAAAACTGGATCAAAACAGGCACAAGACCACCTCGCGCGAGGGATTGTAGAGGATCGACAGATCCAGGAAGAGACCATTAAGAAGTAGGAAGAGACCATTAGGAAGCTCCAGAAAAGTTTAGGAGAGCAAGGTAACGATAGATGAACTTGATAAACAGATCCACGAAAGCCACCCTGAATATAAAGCGTCCTCACCCGAGGCTATCAAGACAGGTTTCCTCGATCTAAAAGAGCTCATCCGCATATGTATTTATCAATACTATACAACCAATGATATGGCAGGGAAGAACCATTACAACACCCTATCAGAGGAAAACCGCTACCTTTGGCTGAGAGCTTCAATAGCGGATCGCTTATATAAGGCATTCTTTGCTCCAGGCATCACTTTATTTAGGCTAGACGAAGAGGCGGAATTAGCCATGACTAAATTTGAGGGTGAATTAAAGAAGGGAAATTGTACGTATTTGAATCCCAGGTTAGACTTGATTGGGGTACCCAGACGGGCTACTTACGTATAACCAGTGAAGGAGGATGAGATTACCAACTGGCGCGTCTGCACTGTGTCCGCCGCCATGTCCGCCGCTGATGCGCTAAACCCGCATAGAAAATATGGCTGGCTTAAAGAGCCTTCAACAGAGCTGCTCAATACACACTCCTCACTTGCTGTCTCGGAAGAACCCCCCGAAAGAATTAATGGAGGATATCATCCAGAAGGCGTTTCAGCTGGCACTACTTTTTTGAATGAACAAAACCAAATTTCAGTGGATACAGGGGGGAGAGCAGGTGGGGAGGCTCGCATCGAAGACAATAGACACAGTTGAATCTCTTGGCGAAGGTGCAAATTATAAGGTCCATAAGGTGATCTTTGGAGGGGTCATGAAGGACGACTTGACTGTAGAATACCGATGTGCTTATAGCTCTGGTCAACTCAAAGTAAGAGTGCGCGAAAGTGGTTAAGTTAGGTTGATTTGGTGCTAGAAATGCGCCGACTAGTCCTAGGTCAGGTCGCTCGAAGCTCAGAGAACGATGTGTTGTTAGAAGAATAAGCAGCGATTTTTTACGTGCGATTAAGGGCACGTGTCACGGGCACCACCCCGCCTTCTCTTTCTGGCCATGACTAGAAGATGATTGTGCCCTCCTCAAACATGCTCGAGTCAACCCAAGGTGACTGGACTCCCCGGGGGAGACATGACCAAGGGCTAATATTAGACTCTTGCAATGGAAGCAATTCCATCGCCAGCCAATATTAGGCTCTCATCAAACCTCGTGAAGCAACAGACTCCAGAGGCAGGTAGTATTCAGAACTGATGACACGTCCAGCACGGAAAATTTGCAGACATCAGCAGAGCCTCAGTGTGGTCCTTCAGCTACTGTTCCAGTTCACTTTACTTATGCACGGCTCTTCGTCCAGCCGTCCGAGGGCACTTTCGGTTGTCTGTCAAGGCCACCTTCACGAATAATTGTCCAGACAAGGTAAGGTGTTTCGTTGAATGTGGGGTGGGGGTAGAATCGGAATCCGTGCGTATGGCAATTATGTATCGGGCACATGGGGTGTTGAGGGAGCTGCTCCGTGTTGTTCGTGACAACCTGGAGGTTTTACGTCGAGGGAGCAGGACGGCCCTGCCTGATGCGGCGGCCCTGGGGGACGTGGAAACACTGGAAATCTTGGGGGAACATGGATGTCGAGGTTGATGTTGAGGCGAGGAATGAGGAAGAAGTCACGGTGGCGGAAGGGCATACCAGATGGGGTTTTGGAGGCGTGGAGGGAGTTGGTGTTGAGTATCATTTGAGGCGGAGCAGAGCTCTTGGCCTTCTGAGTGTTAGAGCCTTTGGACCTTCCATTATCGCATGATCTAGGATGGCGACACTCCTTTACCTTCGTAGTCTTCGTTAGAGTCGTCATCGGAACTCTTGGCAGTATACCAACTCGGGGGCTCGTAAGCCGAGCCACCCATATGTCGGTCTGACATCGATAATATTTCATCCAAGCCATCTGACCCTTCGTCAGGTTGATGCAGGCTCGGCGTAGCGTGATGTGAACCTGCTCCACAATTTATTACAGCCGCGAAGAGAGCTATATAGCGTCCCAACTTACCACGGAGTGCATCCATCACAGACGGCGTTCCCGCCCCATCCGCGTATATTGAAGTTCCAGGCCCTGTAGTCGAATTCTGGGTGAGATCTGATTCCTTGATATTGCGAGACGACCTTGCCCAGGGCGAAAAGACGGATCCCTTTAATCATGGCGTTTAGGATGTCTTCTTGTTCTTTCACCAGAGCAGGAGAGTCCTCCTGGATATACGGCGGTTGCCATTGAAGACAGATTGTTGCTACAACCTGACGTTTGGACTTGCAGTGGATCAGCCCGGATGTATCGATAGCACAAGAAACACGACAGTTTTCTGACACCGATATACCGAATCCCATCCAGAAAGCGGAGGCGCCTGTTGTGAAACAGATCCAAGCTGATAATCTCGGCGTGAATTCTAAGCTTAAAATTGGACTTTTGTATTCATCGTGGATCCGTTGATCCAGTCCGAGGTGGGATTTTTCGTCTTGGGAGCAGAGTTCCTTTTAGAAGTGCTCGCAGGCCTGGGGATCTGTCATCATCCGATTAATGATACCATTAATTGAGGGCTTCCCTCTATAAGGTGGTGCGAACTCGACGGGATAGTCCACAAATAGGTTAGGGAAGCGCCTCCCCGCTTCGACTAAGACCTGCGCAGCCTTCACGTGGGATCCAAGACGGCCGATGAAATGTCGAAGCCGTGCATATCGGATTCCGCCAGACGGACTAGCGCCATTTATAATATTCTCTTTCCCCCTCTGTCTGGCTACTTTCAAAAATTTCAGAGCTCCGAGCCTCGTAGCATAGACAGCTAAGGCGAAGTGGGTTTATATTTGAGTTGGAAAGCGGAACAAGCCAATCTTTTAGACCCTTTGCTTCTGTCATAGATGCTTAGTATTGACACACGAATCCGAAGATACAGTAGAGGGCTTTAAATGTACGAAGTAAACGCGTACCTTCAGTGCTTTCTCCCTTTTAGTGTGAGACACCTCTTCACGACGCTGTGAAGCTTATGTCCATAGCGGGTCAACCTCTAGGCAGAGAACGTCATAGCGCATCCCGAGATTTGAAGTTCTAGCATCGAAACCTTCTCTTCAACAGCCTCGTACACCTGACCGAGTAGCCTTAAAATGTCGGAGAGAAATGGCTTGACTTTCGACCCTTAACAGGTATTTGCCGCCACCCAATAGACCAATTGAGGTCGATCCTGTATCGCAATTGCCGCCACCGTATCTCCGCTGGCCGAGTAATCGCACATATATGCAAGCTCATCCAATAATCTTTTCCTCAGTGTCTTATTGTCGCCATCCGGATATCCTCCGGATACGGTATCTTCGGCTTGACATGCTGCCCTTGTGGTTTTTCCATAGGCTGATAACAGTACCAAAGGCCCGTAGAATCGGTTCCAAAGCATTTGGTTGACCTGCGGGGGCAAGGATCCGATTGAGAGATATCTCGTCCCGGTCGAGACTTAGAAGTTGGAATACTTTCGTCAGGCGGAAGAATACGGCCTCGTTTGCTTTGCCCCAATATCGTGGTGGTATTAGTGAGAGAGGATGGTGAAGACACTGAGGCATATTGGTGTTCTTTCGATTTCCTTTTTCTTCTCCCCATCCTTTCAACAGCCTGTGTCCTCCAACATGACAGGACAGCACAATCGAACCCCAGAATTGGTCTGCCTGGGGACAGAGTACCTACAACTGTAGATGCAGTTAGCTATTGAGCATATTTTAGTTCACCATACTAGAGCAACCAGAGAAAATACATTACCCGTCCAGCTGTTCGAAATCGCACGTGTAGAGCGTGGTCGGGCAACGATAGTATCGACACGGAAACTTCCAGAACGCTCCCCCGTTCGTCAAAGGCGGAAGCTAGCTAAAAGATGGGATGAGCAGAGACAAGAGACTGGTGGCTAGGAAGATGTGCTGAAGCTGAGTTCCCAGGAGCGGACGTAATTAGGAAATGAGCATCTGCGGGGAAGTTTCACGAGGCGGAATGGTAAAATGGCATACATACACACATGACCCCGCCACCTACGACCAAAAGCACCTATCATACACGGCAATTGTGCCGTCCTTACACTCTAGTGAGACTCACTATCTCTCGTCCCTGCTCCTCCCTGCTCACCTCCGCTCCCCCTTAGGCAAATTTTCTCGAAAATGTAGGTTCCCACCTGATCTCTAACTTCATCCTATGCACGACTTCAGGTGCATTGTGAATCGGTTGCAAGCCTTGCGGTTCTTACGGTGTACGTAGGGCGAGGAAGGATTCTTGGGCGGTTTTGCAGAATTCTTGATAGAAATCTTGTGTGCCCTTTCACACCAAATGTTAAGCGAGAGGCACACAAGCTTTCCGCGTGATGCATTACCGAAACGCCAAATGATGGGGGAAGAAACTACCGCGGCCTATGCGGAGTACGTACCAAACGATCAGAACGATTTTACGCGAGTTCGACCATTGCTTCACATTGCGGGCGCATATCATCACTCCAGCTGCTACAGACAAGCATAGCTAAAGCCACATTAGGCACATGTGACTATCTAATGGCCTCAGTAATGTGATGTTATATGGGAGGAGAGCAAACCGATAGAGACATTCTTATAGAATCGGGCTTTAACCATTCCTCCAAGACTCACAATGACTGTTAAGAATGGGCTTTTCACAGCTACTGTAAGAGGATAGATATGCGAAGAGTGATCATCCGCGAAAAAAAGCGGAGTTGCATTCCAGTGTGTCTAGTGCATCAGATGTTCCTGACGCTCGGGGCGGAAACATTTAATCAACCTCCATTCCGACGCGAGCATCATCAAAACACCAATCTTCAGGGCGCAAGCAGACTATTCAACAAGTGCAAGCGATTTTTTGCAATACAATCGATGCATTTGAAGCAATTGACAATATTCATCGCCAACACCAACCAACACTAGGTGCAACCAGCAGCGGACGCCCTCCCACAAGCCCTCCCACATTATTTCGATATTTTAATTCGTGCATTGATAAAAAATTCATCTTTTCCATTTTTGCAAGGTTATAGACCTTTTGTAACACGAAGAACTTCAAAAATAGTTCTAAACATAGGCTACCATCACATGATTTAGATAGAGAACTGTCTTTACCATGATTGCATCCTGATGTGGTTATTTTGCTCACTGGCGTCATGCTTCTGATGCTTGTAGACACACCGGACGACCTTCTCGTTTCGTGACACGAATTTTTTGGCTGATGATAGTGCTTTCAAAAAGCTTGCATGTCACTGCAAATTTTCAACTTAGCATTGTCCATTATTTCCAGTAGCGCCTGTTAGGTGCCTTTCATAATTTAAGGACTCTCAGGTTCCCAATGTTTACTGTGTAGCAAAAGCAGTGCACAGTCTAGCACTGGGAAACCTTTGGTTTGGCTGCAAAAACTAAGCGGTGCCGAATTTGATAGGCCTCACTTATGTGGATGCCTGCAGATAGCTAGGTAGATCAGTAGAAGCGTAGGGTGTAGCGCCTGCAACCTTACTAAATGGCGCGGATCTGCGCACTGATCAGCTGTAAGAAGAATGTAAAGTTGGACTTGCAAAAAATCGTCCCAGCCGTTTGGTGCGACGCTCTGTATTGATGCATTACCCGGCTTGCGTCCAGGCAACCGAACTCGATCAGCCAATCGGGTGTCTCGCTCGCATCCTGTCTTACTTAAGGAACTAGCTCGCGAGAGTGAGGCTGAACTAAATTGACTCGCCGTCATTTATAGCCAGCCATCCCAAAGACAGAGCTCGTCTGCATGGACGTAACTAACGTACGCCGTACTGCCTAGGAGGTTGCGTTGTTAATTAAGGCTTCCTGCCTTGGGAATCGGCTGTTAAGTTTTCTGCCCAAAGTTTTTCCACCAAGAGCGCCGTAGGGCTCGGTTTCGGTCGCGTCAGAGTACCTGTCCAAATTTCCCTTCTCTTGCGCCACGAACCTGAGGCTTTAAATCTTGAGAACATGGGACTACGTCATGGTAAGATCAAACTGATTCGGTCTCATATTCGACTCTATGGCATCTACGTCGACCCAGCCGCTCAGGACGTCTGGCCGCTCTGTGCTGGGGTTTGGATGGTTCACAAAGACATCCTGCGACCTGCAACGTTCAGGCAACTATTCACGAAAGTCGGGTTTCTGAGACAAGGTCTATTTTCGGGGCAAAAGTAGATGGGACATCCTTAATGACTCGGCTTCCCTTTTCTTGAACTTTATGTCGCAGCAGAGAGGCTGAGCTACGCCACATCGTCGTGGACCCAATCAACATGAAGCCAAGTATTCCGAGGCTTCTACTATCAAAGTCTAGATAGCTCGCGATTTTGAGCTAGGTGTGCGCAAAACCAGCCTGTCCAAAGCTTTATATCAATGGTAATCGCCCCTTGTTTGGACTGTTGGACTTCGCGCTCATCACTCTTTGCCAGTGTCACGTGTCTGATCTCGAGTTTTGGCTAGGAGTGAGAGCACGGATCTGAATAAGCTATGACCTTTAAGGGTGTTTTTTTCCTCGCCTTTTCTGTCTGGGCAGCTCCCGTGTCGAATGTCAATGAGCAATTGCTTCCAGTCCTCAACAACCGCACAGCTCTACAGCAGGAGATTGCGCCATCATGGATGACCATGGTCAACGCCCGAGGAACCTCGGAGCTACTGTGGAGCTGTCTGGTTACGCTTACTTTATGCGTGTACACGGCTATCCATTTGAATGTCCCTCCGGCTGCAGAGGGCCGTGTAGCCTTCTATTCCCGAAAGGCGAAATGGGTACTAATAGCAATCGTTGCGCCTGAAATAGTGGTCTACACAGCATTTCAGCAGTGGTATCGAGCAAAAAAGACTGTCCATGAGCTGAATAGCCTGAAAAGGAGTAGCCGGTCGCATACGGTATGTACTTAGGCATGAAGCAGTGGAGCAACTTCAGCTCAATGACTGAGAAATCAATTTCTAGGACGCAAAACATGCACCAAGCAGGTCCAACTTCGATCTTACCTACGGCTTCTATATTATCATGGGAGGTTTCGTTGCGGACGTCCGCCATCTTCACGAAGGGGTGACCCGAGCGACAATCACTGCACCAGGCATGATCGCTCTCGCTCGCCACGGCCACTTTGCTGACATCTCTAATAATTCCATCAATGACAGAAGCAAAGCAGACATTCTTGGGAAGGCATTGGTAGTTGTGCAGGTTTGCTGGCTTCTGGTGAATTGCATCGGCCGGAAGATCTTGGGATATCCCTTGGCACTGCTCGAGATCCACACTACTGTCCATGTCATCTGTGCCCTTCTGATGTATTCTTTCTGGTTCAAGGTATGCTCTTCTCGATAGGGCCCAACTATCTAGAGGTTGACCAATGTCTTACAGAAGCCCCTCGATATCCGAGATCCGACCCCGCTTGACATACGTGATATGGAAGGGCCGATCGCATTACTTCTTATGGGCTCGCCGGGCTTCCTGCCATGGCGAGCTGGTGATAGCCCTCCAAATTTATCCGAAGCTGATATCCTACGATTCTTTACCCCTGGGAACCTTGAAAAGCACCCTGTCTATGACATGAGTGCTTTCACACATACCCAGTATTATAACTTCCCCTCTGGTACCGTTAAGGAAATCAGACTTCTCTCTCCGCGATATCGTGATGTCCTCAGCACCTCCCTGGTATTGCCACACGATGACGAGGAAACGCGAAGATGGAAGCCAGTATCGTCGCATGGCCGTCTGGTGCTTCAAGGCTTGAATAGCGGAGAATACTTAGACAGTAAAATTGGGCCTAGCTATCACTATCATGGTGCCTACATTGAAGATAACCGTTATCCTCGCAATGGCCAAGAAGTTAGGTACAAGCAGCAGATCAAAGAACAGTTACAGCTCTCGCAAACAGATCTCAAACGCTGGGCAGCTGTCGCTGCTCTTCGACAGGAGAGAGGTAAGAATAACGTCGCCGGTCCAGTACGGGATGTCCTCGATTTGGAAGAGTCGGTCGATTACATGGCGCTCGGCATCCCTAATTTAGTATCCATCTCCTCGAGCGCAACAGACGGTCCATTATCCGCGCTGAGAGCAGCAGTGAGCGAGACGCAGAAATACCCCGGCCTGGAAGGCTTCATGCTGTTCCTACTCCCTCTGATTTACGGAGGGGTGCACCTCACTGCGTGGCATTACAAGTTCGCTACAGGGATTGAGCGGGTGCTGTGGGTTGCGGCGTGCTTCGACTTGATGGCGCAATCTGTCCTGGTCTGGCCAGGATTCGCGAGTTCGTACTTTGCGGATACGGGTTTGTCGTTCATATGTAATTTCTTGTCACTGTTTAACATGCCGCTGTATGTGGCAGCACGGCTCTATCTTGTCGTTGAGTCATTCGCTAGTCTGAGACGTGTGCCGATGGGGGTATATGTGACAGTGCCGTGGGCAAATTACATTCCACATATATAAGATAGCTTAGGAGGAGAAACCACACATTCAAGTTAAACATGATATCTATTGACGCTAGAGATTGATAAGGCCTCATTCCACTAGCTGCTAGCTAACTCCGGCAGCTTCTTTGTGCCTAATCGATGTTAAAGCTGTTCAATCGCACTGCCCTGAAACCGCACTTCTCCGGACCTCTCAATCAGAACTGAAGTTCATTTAAAGACAGAAATGGTGGCCAATGCACCAATATCGGATAGAATAGGGAGAAATGGCTGAGAGTGTATGCCGACTACATCCGGGCAGTTGAACTTGAGAGTCGAATCAAGGGGTCGGATTCGACTACCTTGATGTAACTGCCGAGTCCGACTGCCCCGGTGTAAAATCAGAGTCAAAAAACTTCATTGCAGTCGAGTCCGATGCTCCAGGTAAGGTCCACACCGGGGCAGTCGAACTCGACTGCCCTTGATTCGATTACCGAGTTCGACTGCCCGGATGTCAGCCGTGCATTACCGAACGCCAAATAGTGGGGCAAGAAACCCTAGTTCCGGGAATGACGAACCCCGCCAACGAACCTACGAAAACAACGGGGAACAGAGTCAATCGACCGCTTCAGTTCCAGAACAGAAAGTCCCGGGAAACTCGATGTAGTAAACTCGACCGGGGAAAAGAGACCATGGAACCCCAACTCACCCGCCTCGTCGAAAAAACCTGGTGTGCGTCCCTACCCCTCCTCTCCCCTCTCCGCCCACCAACAAACCCCTAACCTCCAACTACCCCTCACAGCAAACCTCGAAACCCTCCCCCCAACCTCTCGCCTCCTGATAGCCATAGCCGGCATCCCCGGCTCTGGGAAAACCTCCCTCGCCGCTACCCTCGTCACATGCCTCAACACCCTCTACCACGCATCCACATCCGCCTCTCCCACCTTCCCCGCTGTGTCCACCGGCGTCCCTGATATCGCGGTCGTGGTCCCCATGGACGGGTACCACTACCCGCGGAGCTACTTAGCGGCTATGCCCGACCCGGATGAAGCGTTTCGGCGACGAGGCGCGCACTGGACGTTCGACGCCCCCGCGTTTCTGGAACTCGTGAAACAAGTCCGCGCGCCCGTGACCCCCGATTCAGGGATCATCTACGCGCCGTCTTTCGACCACGCGGTCAAGGATCCCGTGGAAGGGGATATCCCCATCCCGCCTTCTGCGAGGGTGGTGGTGTTTGAGGGGCTGTATTTAGCGCTTGATAAGAGTCCGTGGCGGGAAGCGGGGGCCCTGATGGATGAACTGTGGTTTGTGGAGGTTGATGAGGAGAGGGCGGGGCGGAGGTTGGTGGGAAGGCATGTTAAGAGTGGGATTGTGCGGGATGAGGAGGAGGGGTGGGAGAGGGTTAGGGGGAATGATTTGGTTAATGGGAGGGAGATTGTCGGGAGTAGGGTGGTGGTGCATGAGGTTGTTGTGAGCGTGGAGGATGAGAAGTGGTAGGGTGGCGGGAGGCTGTAGACGGAGGGGTTTAAGGATATGATAGGTAGAGTGTTGATCGAGGGGTTGTGCGAGGATTATTGCTACCTTCTCTTCGTTTCTTTCCTCCTTGGATAGCATGTACTACGAGCATATAGATATCAGCTAGACATACCTAGACGAGTGCGTCGGTATGTTTCGTAAGATGCTACCGATAGACGCGTGTAGGCCTAATATAGCTGACGCATCGCCAATCGAAAAATCCGTTTCAGATCATCATACAAGCCGATCTTAAGTGCAAATGACACGACTCGGATAAAATAAGCGCCCTGGCTCCATTGATTGACTAAGATAAAGTACAAGCATGGACTTTTCTCTCCTGCGAATCAAGGTAGGTCTGAGAATACAATTGGGGGTATCGTAGTATCGAGAACTGAATCCCCGCATACTAGAATCCCAATAGCTGGAAATAGCAAGTAGAAAGTCATGTATCAGGTACTATACCACCTGATATTTTCTTCGTGACGGGAAAGAGAGGTAGCTTTGATGGAAACACAAGCATGCCCTCGTCTCGGAGCTGTAGAAACTCTGTATACGCGGGAAATCGAGGCGATTATGAAAGTAGAAATACCACCCGTATAAGCAGATATCGATGAAAGCAATAGGATTACGCCCTAGCCTGCCGAACACACCTCCCTCCCCCTCGCTCCTGGCGAGACACGACCCCTCCCCATAAGAACCCCGGCGACCCATTGTAGCAATTGTGAAAACCCACGGAAAACCCACCCGTAGAGCACCGTGTAAGCAACTGGTAGTAGGCAAAGGGAGACCCAGAGAGAAAGTAAAGAAGCTAACCGACTAGAAGGAGGTAAAATACTCCCCTTGGATCCACTCGCCTAATGGCGGAAAGGGATAAAAAGGTCTTAGAGAAGAGAAAAGGTAAAGCGTCGAGTAAATAGCGCCAGCGAAAGAGAGTCCTCCCATATCATATAAAAGTGAGAGGCTTGACGTCTTAATGCCCGGGGAATGGCCCGCTTGGTGGCATCAATCCCTCAGCGACCCACCAGTCGTCCGGTACCGCCCATCCGCCCCTTCTATCTGCTATCCCAGCGATCTCTTCCCGGAACGTGGCTTCCACCTCCCGTCTCTCCGCGGCACTTGGCACACGCAACTGCCGGTGGTTCTCCCGGGATGTAGATGATGGTGGGTATCGCGGGTGCCGGCGATCCGTTTCGTCTCCGAAATAGGTTGACCCGAAGCTGTCACGGGGGTAGTCGCCGAACTCTTCATCATCATCATCAAATTCTGTCATTGAGCCTTCCGAGTCGGTCTCTAGGAGATCGCATACAGGAAACGGATCTATTACGGATGAGGAAGTAGGGGCTGTGGCGAGAGAGGTAGAAGTGGACCCCGAGTTCGATGCGAAAGACGCAGATGCGGATGCTGAGGTGAATGAGGAGTGTGTGCTGGGAAGGCGTGCATCGGGGGTCATGGTCGTGAGGAGGGTTTCCCAGGGATCATCTGCAGGAGCTGGGCTAATGCTGCGATCGCGGTCGCCAAGGCCGTCAACTAATGGTTGAGGTGGTTGAGGTTGCGATGATGGACGAGAAGTGGTAGTAGGGAGGGGACCATCGATAACTCGGCGCATACGTCGTAGCGGCGGAAGGTCATCGATATCAAGATCGTCCTGAGTACTCCGAAGACGAGGAGGGTCTGCTCCAGCGTAGGAGGGAGGTTGAGCCAGGGGTCCCTGGAGAGGTTCACGGGGCTGACCGTTCCACCGGTGTGCAGGCGCGAACCCCGGGGTTAGGGCTGCAGATCCTAGCGGTGGGGTTATCGCCTGTGAATGCGGGGATGATCGCGTAGATGCGTCGCCGGAGCCAGGGGTGTAAGGAGGTGTCGGCTGGAGACCAAAATTTGGACTTGGTAGCCTATTTCCTCTCCGGCGAGCGAGTTCATCTAGCCGCCTCTCCATCGATTGCTCCCATGGTGGTCGCCGAGCATAGTCTCGAGATTCTGGCACAGGTGGTAGTGGAGGTGGCATGATATGAGATGCCTCACGACGTTCTCGTAGACGACGTCCGGGATGTTCGTAACTGAGAGCATCGCGCAATAGCGCGCGGCCGTCAAATCGTCGTCTATTGGATGCTTCCATACGTGCGAGGTCAGCCGCGTGCGCTACCGCGTCGATATCCATATCGGAATCTGATGATGAATCTTCCGTAGGCGGAGATACGCGACGGTGCGGCCGACGGATCACCCCGAATAGTAGATGCGGCGATGTGATGGCATCGCCGCTCTGCGATGCGATGCCGCTCGATAACCGATACGATGAGGCCGTGTATGGATTACCGCGAACGCGATGCTGACGCCGGATAGCAGACCGTGCATGCGCGGGCTTATCATTTTTCACTGTGGCATCCGCGACAGTGGGCTCCTTCCAGACTCTGTTTGAGCGACATATCGTCAGTTACTGACCGGCGGATGAAGATTCGGTCGAGATACGCCGCAAGCGCGCAAATGTGGCTATTCTTGATGTCTGAGGCGGAGACGAGGGACAAACTTACGGTAGACCCATGGTATCCTACGAAATGGCGTTGAGGTGGCGAAAAAAGGCGATAGATGATGTTTGTGGATTGGTGCGACAGGACTGCGTCGAGTTTTCGCGATGAAAATTGCGATGTTTGTCGACGCGATGGATGACTGAGGTTGCAATTGAAGATGGAGAATTGAAGCCCCAAGGAGAAGCGGTAAAGCGGGCTGTTTTTGGGTTATTCGCCTCAGGACCAGCCGCCAAGATTTCCCCAGCCCGCATGCAGTAGCGGCCACACGGAGGCACAAGCCCCCACACAAAGCATACAAGGCTTTCCTCCATTTATGCGCCCGACATAAAATGTCGACCAATCAATGTCTCTGACTCATGCGGTCTCCAACTGCCGTAACTGTAACAATGAACAAGTCAACACAACACAACGAGCAGAGCCCTAACGATTGCTATGACTACGCCAGCACTTGTGGCAAGGAGGGCTTCTCTGCCCTGACTTATCGATGACCCATCGAAGGGAAGGTTAAATTTCAGACCCGCCGTCATGATCGTCCTGGGCCTTGCACGCATCACCCGTCTGCTCGAACACACGCACTGGCCGTGGCGCGCCATCCACGTCGCAGGCACCAATGGCAAGGGGTCCATCTGCTCCTACATTTCGGCGATGCTGCAGGCCCACGGCGTGCGAACTGGTCGTTTCACATCGCCGCATCTTATCGACCGATGGGATTGCATTTCGATCAACGGAAGACCTGTGGATGGGTCTTTGTTTCGAGAAGTGGAAGATATCGTCAAGTCACGAGACACAGTCAATGCCATCGGAGCCACTCAATTTGAACTGCTTACTGCCACAGCATTTGAAATATTCACGCGAGAGAAGGTTGATCTCGGAGTGGTCGAATGCGGATTGGGTGGGCGACTAGATGCGACAAATATTTTTGAGAAGCCACTAGTGACGATCATATCGAAGATTGGGCTGGACCATCAAAACTTCCTAGGGAACACCGTCCAGGAGATTGCTAGAGAGAAAGCAGGCATTATGAAGCCTGGTGTATCATGTGTCGTAGATGACACGAATGATAAAGTGGTGAAGGATGCCCTAGAGAGTTGCGCCAAGGAGGTCGATGCAAAGCTCGTCATGGCTGGCCTCAGTGATGTAGACCAGCTCGCATGGGAAGACCTCCAAAAACTCGATCTTGAGGACCACCAACAAGCTAACTTGAATTGTGCTATTGTTGCTCTGAATCTAGTCTTAGAGCAATCAAACATACAGTTGAACGTCGAGGATTCGATTGCAGCTATAAGGGGGGCAGATTGGCCTGCCCGTTTACAGAAGATCTCCATAAAAAGCCTGATCGGAAGGACGCAGGAGATTCTTCTTGACGGCGCTCACAATACACAGTCCGCTGCAGTCCTTGGTTCGTATGTTGACCGGAGGCTCCGAGGCCCAGGCCAAAACGTCACTTGGGTTATTGCTGCATCGCAAGGCAAAGACGTAAAGGACATCTTGCGTCCTCTGCTCAAACCTGGAGACAATGTGGCTGCGATTGGGTTTGGCCCGGTCGATAATATGCCCTGGGTAGCTCCGGCGCCGACTGAAATCATTCTTACAGCTTCGGAACAAGTTCTTGAGTCTTCTAGAGGGAACATGCAGAATGGCTTTAACAATGTCCTGGAAGCTCTACGGTGGGCCAATGAGGTTAGTGGGGACAATCCACTCGTGGTAGCTGGGAGCTTGTACTTGGCTTCGGATGTAATGCGTCTGCTGAGAGATGCAGATGCTCAAAAGACGCTTCTGATTGGTTGATCGTGGTGCTGGGTGGCGTGGGGATCCGTCATTGGCAGGTGCTGAAAACAGCGGTAAAAAAGTAGATACCCCAAAACAAAATATTCCCTGGAGCGCATCACCTGTTGCGAAGATCCCGATTGCCGTCCCAAGTCCTACTGTGCTCTAAATCTCATCATCAATACAATTAGATTCGCGCTCTCAAGCGGTTTTCTAGAAGTTCTCGTTTATGCTCGTCAAAGGATCGTCAAAGCCACATCTGTGCAGATTACATGACCATTTTGCATAACTGGTGCAAGCTTCAGCCTTAACGACCTTTGGCAATACCACAAATTACAGGCAAACCTCTGACAGCTTCTTAGCCATCTCGTGTGTGTCCATTCATTAGCAACTCCCATCCCGCCAATTCCCCGAGCAGCCTGAACCCCAATCCTGTGTACAATTTCTTCTAAAAACGCGCCAACAATCCTCCCCTGCTTCCAACTGGCCCGGCCAGGGTTTGCCCCTACCAACAAGTTTCAAGGGAGGCCAGCCCCGCAATCAACATAAACCGACGGCAGACAATCTCCATGCTATGAATCCTCCGAAGCCACTGCAACAAGTAATAATACATTTCTCCCTGTGAGATCGGTCGCGATCCCGCAACGGCACCGGACGATGCCATCACACGCTGCGTTTCCGCCAGAGAGACCCTCGAACATTGGTCGGCCGAAACAGCAGCAGTCTACGCCGGGTACTGATAAAACTGAACGAAAGACACCGGGGACGGCGAAGAAGGATGGGTCGGCGCAGAAAGCCGCTCAGGATGTCACTGGGCTCAAGGACTACGTTCGTTTCCTCCATCTCGAGGTAATCCCTCTGAGGCTCAAGGCATTGGAAACTAACGGATATTCTAGCAACTTGGTGATTGCGTGGGAAAAGGCGCCTTTGGATCTGTGTACAGGGCACTCAATTGGGGAACGGGAGAGACTGTAGCAGTCAAGCAGGTCCGGCTAGCAGACTTACCCAAAAGCGAGTTGAGAGTTATCATGGTGGGCACTATGCCATCCTTACTAGTAGGAATGAGATTGATGCTTATACGCGGAATATGTTAGCTCGAGATTGACTTGTTGAAGAATCTTAATGTGAGTCTGACCTCGAATAACGTCGATGCGCAATCCGGAAAAAACCACTAACTTGACCATAGCATCCAAACATTGTTAAATACCATGGCTTTGTCAAGTCTGCGGAGTCCCTATATATTATACTTGAGTACGCATAGACCAATGCTATTCTTCGAGATTGACATCATAAGCTAAAACTGTCTTAGATATTGCGAAAACGGTTCCCTCCACTCGATATGCAAGAACTTTGGCAAGTTCCCGGAGAATTTGGTAGGGCTCTATATGGCGCAGACGCTCCATGGGCTTCTCTACCTGCATGAGCAGGGTGTTATTCATCGAGATATCAAGGGTGCCAACATTCTTACCACCAAGGAAGGCCTGGTGAAGCTGGCTGATTTCGGCGTGGCGACTCGAACGACTGGGTTACGTGAGTCCAGTGTCGTCGGTACACCTTATTGGATGGCACCAGAGGTTATTGAGCTTTCAGGAGCAACTACGGCGTCTGATATATGGAGTTTGGGTTGTACAGTGATTGAGCTTCTTGATGGGAAGCCGCCGTACCATAAGCTGCAACCTATGCCGGCACTCTTTCGGATTGTAAATGATGACCATCCGCCGCTTCCTGAGGGGGCCTCGCCTGTGAGTAATTTGTTAGTCATACCGTCCTGTGAATCGCTAATGGATATCTAGGCTGTACGGGACTTTCTGATGCAATGCTTCCAAAAAGATCCGAATCTACGAGTATCAGCACGGAAGCTACTTAAACACCCTTGGATAGTGAATGCCCGCCGTTCAGATTCGGTTGTTCGAACACAACCGACGAAATATGACGAGGCTGTAAAGACAGTTCAGCAGTGGAACGAAGCCTTGAGGTCTCCAACTGGTGGAAGCGGCTCTCTACGAAAGTCTGCTGTGAAGCAGAGGGTCTCTAGCCCTATACCGGGGTGGCGAGAAAACCACCCCGTTCTGTCAACTCCCGTTAAAGGACCGCTTGCTCTGGCCAAACCAAAGAATTTTGCTGAAGCATTCCGCTCCCCAGAGGGATCAGGTTAGCAAAGCCCTTAGAAAGCTCTGATGTCTGTTCTTAACAGCTGGTCTAACTGAACACAGTAGATGAGAATTGGGACAACGACTTTGCGTCGAATATATCCCCTAGTGCACTTCACCTTCCTCATCTGAAGCCTCAAGATAATTTTGGCGGCTTATTATCGGCAGACAAACTCAAGGCATTCGCAACATTTGAAACTGTCGCAGAAGAGAATTGGGACGAAAACTTCGAAGGAGAGTTTACGGTGAAGAGTCCTCTTCAGCTCGCAGAGACAGACCCGCTGCAAACTATTCGACCTTACTTTCCCCCGAAAGCAAATAATGAGGACGTACGACACAAAGCCCCGACAAGATCTCCAGAACGTAAGCAATCGCAGGTTCTGGAACGGCCGCCTTCGCCGAAGAAACAACAACAACAACCTCGGAAGAAGTCGATAGTATCGTCGAGGCCACCAATGTCTTTCCAGGAAAGTTCATTCGAAGATTACTCAGATTTAATAGCAGCAAATGAGACTACCCTCGAGGAACGCTTTGCTGTTATGAAGAAGGACGACTGTCTCTCCCCCAAGCTATTTCACCCGTCGGACCTGCAATCTCTACCACGCTCTGCACAACCTCCTTTTGCCGGCAGTCTTCGACGACACCAAACGGCACCTGAAAGGCCTAGGAAAACTTCTATGAGACGGACTCGCTCTTCAGTAGAAATACAGAGATACGCCGAAGATGAAGGGGATGAAGATTTTTCTGACATATTCGGCAAGGAGGATGCTCAAGAAGTGGAAAGTGATAGCGGGTCCGAGCATGGAACGTTGATGTTGAACTCTAAACTGTCCAATAACTCGTGGCTGGGAGATGAGGATGATGAAGACGACCCTTTCGCTCAACTCGACGAGGGATTCGATGAAATGGACCTCGAGGCCAACATTGCGAGAGACAAACACGCAAGGCTCTGCACCCAGGTCGAAGGGCTGATCAGTTCGTTGAAAACGTCGCAGTCTGAGGAAACGCTTGCCGATATTTCCGAGCAGTTGATCGACATACTATCCGAGTCCCCAGAAATGAAGAACGTCATCATAAGCGCACATGGTATGCTGCCAATCTTGGAGATACTGGATACGTGTACTCGACGAGACGTTATTCCCCGGTTGCTGAAGATTGTGAATGCTATTATCTTCAACGATGTTGAGATCCAGGAGAACCTATGTTTTGTCGGTGGTATTCCTATCATTTCGAAATTCGCGTCGAAAAAGTACTCGAGCGAGATCCGACTCGAAGCTGCTGCTTTTGTACGTCAGATGTACCAAACATCTACACTGACGTTGCAGATGTTTATTAGCTGTGGTGGTCTTAACGTGCTGGTGGAGTTTCTTGAGGAAGACTACGAAGCCGAACGTGATCTCGTCCTCATCGGTGTCAATGGTGTATGGAGCGTATTCGAGTTACAAGTAGGTGGTATAAACACTTCGTGTCACTAGTTTAGATTCTAATTTCCATAGGGACCCACGCCAAAGAACGATTTCTGTCGAATATTCTCTAGGAATTCTGTTCTCTATCCTCTGTCCTTGGTGCTAAATAGAGTATTGGATGAGAAAACCGAGCTTGCTCAATTATGCGAGGGGCGGATCGTTAACATCTTCTACTTATTTTCCCAGGCGGAGAATCACGTCAAGGAGATGGTCGCTGATAGGATGGTTCTCAAACGTACGTCTTTGACCTCTATTTAGGGTACTACAGTGCTAAAATTCGTTATAGGTGTCCTCAAGGATCTCAAGCGGATGTCACCAGCACATCAGATAACGATGCTTAAGTTCATAAAGAACCTATCCATGCTTTCGACAACCCTCGATTCTCTTCAAAACTCCAACGCGATTGAAGTCCTGACAGACTTGCTGAGTTCTAGTATGAAGGAACCACACTTCAGAGAAATCTCTAACCAGGTCTTGAACACGATGTACAATTTGTGCCGCCTTAGTAAGGTTCGACAGGAAGATGCTGCCCTCAACGGCATTATCCCACTCCTCCAACGGATCGTCAAGACAGAACGTCCGCTCAAGGAGTTTGCGCTACCCATTCTCTGTGATATGGCACACTCTGGGAAAGTTGGCCGTAAAATCTTGTGGCAAAACCATGGTTTGCAGTTTTATATATCTTTGTTGGCGGATCCATATTGGCAAGTTACAGCGTTGGACGCAATCTTTATATGGTATGAACATTTACGTACGCTTATATTGTTGGATAATTGCTTACTCAAACAAACCTGTAGGCTTCAAGAGGAAACCGCGAAAGTCGAGGAACACCTGCTGGACGGCGCTTTCACCGACGCCATCGTCAAGTGCTTCACTACATCGAAGGCTAACGCCTTCGAGAATCTCCTTGAGCCGTTGCAGAAGCTCCTTCGACTATCGCCTCCTGTGGCCCTTACCCTAGCTCGAGCAGACTTGTTTTCCCGTATTCAGCAGAAACTTACCCATCACAAGGCGGTCATTCGGCTTAACCTTCTGCGTATCATTCGCAGCATTTGCGATTCGAGCGACGAGAACGGCGCACTCATCATCCAATATGGATTATTCGACGCCATCAAAAAGCTTTCAGTGATCGACTCGGCTGTGCTGGTTCGCAACATGGCCGGCGAGCTCCTAAGATCGAGCCTAGAAAAAGAACGTGCAAACCAGAGTAACGCTGCGGGAACTAGACGTCGGGTTGGCGCCCGACGAACTAGTTCAGCGACGACTCCTACTACTTCCACGTCTTCCAACACTCATACAAACCCCACCCAGTCACGGTCGGCCCAGTCAACAGCTTACTTTGACTTGAGGGATCGAGAGAGAGTTAATGGGTCCTCAGCTTCTTTATCGTCGCTTGGATTCAGGCCGGCTAGTCGCGATGGGAATGGGGCTGGTAGTTCATATAGACCGGCCAGTCGGGATGGTACTGGCACTGGCACGCCAGGGACTGGGTCAGAGCGTGCGCTGTGGGGCGCTGGGCCAAATGGCGGGAGAAGTCGGATGTCGCGCGTATCTCTGGGTCCGCGGCTGTTGAGGACATCAACAGCCCCTGTTGGAGGGCAGTTTGGAGATGAGAATCTGAATTCCGGTAGTGGTAGTGTTAGTGCCGGTGGTCTTGGAAGTTCAACACCAGTATCGGAGAGGAGACGAAGGAGAGGAATATAGTGGGATATGGTGCTCCTCGAAAGTGTTCTCGGAGAGATGCTTGGTGAATAGGGCAAAGAGTAGACAGGTGTACCGCCATTGGATCCTCGCCTGTGCATCTGTTTGGACTACAGTTGGATGTCCCGTTCTTATGTGATTGGGTCCCGCCCGCCACGTTTTTTTTGTTCCACTGTTCATTTTTAAGGTGTTTTTGCTTGCATTATTATCCGCATAGCATAGCATCGGCGCACACGACTTTTTTCTCCTATCTTACATTAAAGGAAGATAGATTCGGTCTTTTCCTCTCGCTCAATAGGTTTTAGGATTTGGTTTGTGACCCATAAATTCTGGTGAATCAAAACCTAACTGCACCTCGCCTTCCACAAATGTATCATACAGATAGTACAATCGTTTATCCCACCTAAACATAAAAATAAGACACGACACCGCTCTTCAATTTCTCCTCGCCTATCCTCTCCCCTCCGGCGCTGGCCCCCTTCCCCTCCAACGCCTTCAACAACTTCGACCTATCAACAACCCTCGACAACGCTTTCAAAGTCCACTCATCCAAACTCCACCCATCCTTCTCCATCCGCTCCATTGCGTCAGCCACACTGTTTACATACTGCATCCCGGAGTATCCTGATATCAAAGAGTTCCAGGTGACGATGTGGGGACTGAGCTTGTGGGAATGCATTAGTTTGAGGACGCGTTCGGCGGCCTTGATGTGTCCGTGCCTGACGTACGCGTGGAGGAGGATGGAGAAGGTTTGGACGTTGGGGGGGGCGTGGCGTAGCTGGCGGGGGTTTGGGGGGGATCGGATAGATGGTGGCTCCGGAAGGTCTCCGTTCAGAGGCATGTCCTCTGGGTTTCCTTCCTCTAGAGGTACTTCCCATGGGGAGTCTTCTTCCCGAGACACCCCCGTTGAAGGGAGACTTTCTGGACATTCCTCCCCGGGAGCGTTTGGTATAAACATGTCCTGAATAAGACCAGGTAGGAGCTGCAATGCTTTCTCGTGCCGGCCGAGCGCGTATAGGAACGCATGTTGGACATGGTCCGTCATTGCGAGCTCAGATATACTTTTGTTCGTCCCCGCCTTCAGGAGGGCGCGGTAGCGTTTGTAAAAGTGGAGTATACGGTCTACCTTGTCTTTACCTTTGTTGAAGAATCTAACCCTACGCATTCCTAGGGCAGCCACTACCATAATGCTGAGCACGTTCCTGTTGGGCCGCATCCTCGTACCTGCGTCAGGTCGCGGGAAATTGGGGTCTGCAATACCCAACTCTTGTAGGGGTTTGATGTCAAAGTACGAAGCGTAGAGGTCAAGAAGCTGCCAGTAATAAGTACACGTTCGGTCGTAGGTGGATATCGCGTGTAAGTGGATCGTGGCGAGGTGGATATTCCCGTATAGCCAATTTTCGGCACGAGCAACTTCAATAACCTTGTTCATCGTAATCATGTCGCCGTTCCGCCTGGCGTCGTAGAAAAGTATGCAGTAAGTGTGGTTGCTGCTGGGGATACCAAGGATTTTCATTTCTTCGAAGGTGCGCCAGGCTGCTGCCGTGTCTCTTTTGGCGATAGCATTCATCATGAGGATGTTGTAGTGGCATGTGTTGGGCTCGACGCCATTACCTATCATCCGCTTTATTATGGCCGAAGTTGCGGCATCTGGGTCTGCTGCCTTCTTGCATGCCTTCAAAAGTGTGGCCCATGTCGCCATATATTGTGGTGCAGAAAGATCTATCCGGCGCATTAGGACTATGCGATCTAAGATATACAGTGACCAGTCAAAGTCATTGTTCTCAGCAAAAATTCTGATAGAATGAAGGAGGGTATGGGGGTGCATCCAAACCCCGTGAGCGAAGGATGATGCGTGTAGCCTGGCGGATCTGTGTATGCCGAGGCAGGATAGTAGGAGGAAAATGGTTCGCTGCCGCAGTTGCAACGGTTTCTGTCGAGCATTCATTAGAGCAAGGATGGTTACGAACAGGGAGTGAGTCGTTCCATTGTCTGGGTTCTCAACACGGTCAATATATCGGCCGGCTATGAAGTCGAGACTGTCCGACACCCTTTCAGCTGGTGGTATCCAGTCTTCCGTATGTGTTGTTCTGAGAAAACGTAGGCCGTAGTTGATTCGATATCGCAAGAGCCATAGCATAATCTGCTGCCAATACGAAGCTCTTTTCGCATCCGGAACCTCCAGCCAGCCCTGCTCTATATTGTTGTTCTCATGAACCCATTTTTCAACCCATTCAGCCACCTCTGAATTGACCGTCATTTTGACATTTCGCCATGCCCGGTGCCTCTGTCGGGTCACTGTTGCCTCCAAAATCTGAAAAGAGTAATCCCACGACGACTCCGCTAGTGCCTCTCTAGGGATGTACCGTAACGATTCCAACATCCTCTCTAGATATTTCCCTTCAAGCCCGTTCAGCCGTGGTCTTTTGATCCGCGATAATGCATGTCCTCTTCTTACTCCTTTCCACCATTCTTTACTCCCACGTCTGACATTAAGATACACAGCATACTCCCTCTTCGGTCGAGGCTCGGCTTTCAGGACGAGAGACTGGGTGGGTCCAGGGGCCTTGCGCCAAAGCCTACGGAGGGGTCGTCGATTTCCCTGAAAGGGCTCGCCTTGAACTTGGGAGATAGAAAAGCTGTTTAATTCTTGAGGCTCACCTGTGGCCCTTGGTGGCGGCTTTAAGATGAGCTCCCCCGGGTGAGGCCGTGAGAGTCTACTCACATCGGAGCTGTTGCTTTCCTCGACCACAGCAGTTGAGAATTGTCTTTGGCGGCCCAGGTTCGTCGGCCATTGTGCAAAGGCTCGAGGAGCTAAGAAGGGACATATATACCGTTCTAGCTCCGAGAGACGCTTCAATGCCACACGAGTCGGCATGAACTTGAGTTTTTATGGGATCATTTTGTCGTTCCAGCGTTTAATCGAACTAAGAGAAATGCGCAAAACACCATCAGGGCTCCCTGAGATTTTTTTGTGTTCTTAAAGCGGCATCCGATTTTGCCCATCTAGGTTAATTGAGCCTCCAGTGAACTAACTGTGAACCATCTAGCCTTCAAAATACTTATTCTCACCACCGAGGGCAAAAATAACTTGAATGTCCTCCCACGCCTCCCTCGACGCCCAAGCCGCCGAGCGCAAAGCTCGTCTTGCTCAATTAAAATCTCTCAAGCGCAAACAAGCACCCACAACTGACGACTATGACCAGGAACATGCCACCACCAATCTCACAACCTCGGGGAAAGATGCCTCTCAAGAGCCTCCCGATGTAACCAAACTTCACCTCTCCGGGCGCAACTACGACCCTGAAACGCGTGGCCCAAAGCTCGGCTTCATCGAGCCCCCAACCGCCTCTCAACCTACCCTCGAAGCCCTCGCCTCATCCATCGCTGCATCGGCGGCGCAGCAACAGAAAGAAGAGGAGGCCCAACCAGATAGGGCGATTGACCTATTCAAACTGCAGCCTAAGAAACCGAATTGGGATCTGAAGAGGGATGTGGAGCGGAAGATGGAGAGGTTGAATGTTAGGACTGAGAACGCGATTGCTAGGCTGGTGAGGGAGAGGGTTAGGAAGGCACAGGAGAGTAGTGGGAGAAAGGCGGGGGATGGGGAGGGCGTTGGGATGGAGGGAGTTGCGCTGGTAGAGGGGGTGCATCTGAGAGAGAGGGAGGAGAAGGAGGATGAGAGGAGGGAGAGGGAAGATGAGGAGATGGCTTGATTAAAACATTCTCGTTTGGAAATCCTGTTGCTGTGGTCAAGGTTGATGTTTGTATGGGCACAGGCGTTTGGGCGCATCTGAGCGGCATTCTACGCAATTTTGAATTGTATTAATACTATGGGTACAAGCCTATCTATAATGATACAGAGCAGCTTCCTTGTTCGGCCTTTGGCCTTGTGGGTAATACATGTATGAATAGGCAAACGTTAGTAAAGTTTTGCTGTCCCTAGCGAGAAAGGCTGCTTTTCGCAAAGCGCCACAGAAAATTTGCCAGTAAACCCTTGATGACAGTCGAAGAAGTTGAAAAGTACCGGATGTTTATGCATTCTATGAACCGAGAAAAGAATGAATTTGGAACACTGGAACCTCAAATTCACGCCTCACCAACGCCTCTCTCGTCAAACGCCCTGACGACCGTCTCTACCTGCCCATATTCATGGCCTGGGTCAATGCTAACCGCTTGCTGAAAGGACTCAAGCTTCTCTCCTTGGCTGGCGGCGGTGCTGGGGAGCGCTTTGCGTGATCAACATTTCGACTCGAAATCTCACGATAGCTGCTGTCGTACCAATCATTGTCTCTACGATCGGGCTGAGGACGTCGATTCTCTAGAAGCGGACTGATGTCTCGCATGACCCGGTCCGATTGACCCCCAATACTCTTATAGCCTCTGCTGGGTCCTTCAGGAGTCAAAGATCTTCTGCGCCGAGCTACGCGGCTAAGCTGGAAACTTCGGCTTCGATCGTGCCTATTTGATTTCCTATCTATTGATCTTGAGCGACTTCTCCGGCGGCCACGCTCTCCTGGGCTACTTGAGCCACGTCGTCGGCGGGCATTTCGGTTACGGCTTTCGTGTGTAGACTTCCTATCGTTTTCATACGAAGAGGCCGAGGCGTAGGACATTGAGGACAGCGACACGGATCGTCTTCGCTTTTGAGCCATGGTGCGGGTTGGAACAGGTGGTGGTGACCGCTGCGAGTAATAGAAAGATTCTTCCTTATCTTCACGCAACGAGCGGCGCTGAGGAGGGGATTGCGACAGAGTGGTGGAGATGGTAGACACAGATGAGAAGGAAGAAGCAGATTTTGAGCGTTTACGATCCGCCGGATGTGGTGAACGGCTTTCTTCCCGTTCCCTCTTTCGACCTCTTTCTTCTTCCTTCTTCGCCAACTGCTCGTCTGCAATGCCCTTCCTGGAGAACAAGACAGGGTCAATAACCTATCTCAGTCCCTACCATTCCACGGGTTTCAAGGGATACATACTTGCGCAGCAGGTCGTTTGGGACATCGCTCGTCAACTTTGGTAATAATTTCGGGTTGAGAAGTTGCTGCGTCCTCGAGGGTCTCGAGACGTACGGCCTCTCTTGCGATGCGGCTTTGCATTCGTAGCTGTAGTGCCGTGGTCTGAGGTCAGCGAGACGTCGAGAAGTTGTGGCACATTAAGGGAACCCATCTCGTTTCAGGCATTTCTGACATAACGTAGAGGCGGTGGCTTTAGCATGGCCTACAGACGTAGGGCCTCGATAGCGATTCATGGCCGTATCAATGATAATCAAATCTTCGAACAATGACTAGGATAAAGAGTGGTGCTACGATTTTCTAATGGAGGAAGGTTTTAGCACTGTGACGGTTGGCTGGATCGGCTCTTGAAAGCGTTCCGGCCGTTGGGTTCAAACTGGGTTAGCGGGCCGCACCTTCCTTGCAGTGAGCCACTTTTCAGCCGCTAGCCTTGGCGATTTTTAGAAAGAACCGTTGGGTTTGCAAGGCCGACGCAACTCCACCTAGATATCGTTAGGAAGTGCAGCAAAAGCTGAAGTATTTCAGCAAGCCCATCGCCGCCGCAACAGACAGTGCCCAGTTTGACGACAGGCTGATCCGCGCTTCTCTGCGTCATTGGATCGAGCTGCAGAGAGTGAGTGATTTGAAGTGGCGGCGTCGTCTCCCCTGAGCGTCGATCGCAAGCAGGCAATCCGCTTGGAGCGACCCTCAGCTATAGTTTCGCACTCACTAGCCTTACCGACCATCACCATCCCCCGCTCACTACGACGGACAGCTTGCAAATGCCGGATTTGGACAATGCCCGGATTTCCATCTTCTTCTCTGTCGAGTTCTCGTGAACGGGTTGGTCGTTGAGATTCTATTACTTTTACGTTTGTGCAGTCCTTCTTTCCTCCGACGGCTAGGTCCATCTCCTTCTTGATCAAAGCCACTCGCTTTACATTCATTTCTGAACCCTCAACCGGAGGATAAACCCTCCACCTTATAAATGGCCACCGAGGCTGCGAAACCCGTGGTATTGGAATCTACTCCTGCAATGGTTTGTTCTTCATATGTTGCCTCTATTTTCGACACCGCTCCTGCTGACGTTCTCGCAGATGGGTGTGTCTGATGCCTCAGTAGAGGATCGCATCCACGAAGCAACCGGTTGCATGAGTTCATTCGGAATTGTCGATCCTTCAGCGATGAGCACCTCGTTCTCTTCTGCAGCTCTTGACCCTCAAACTGCGGCGCAGAATCAGGAACTTAATGGTTCACTGGGCCTATCCGCAGCCTCTAGCATTGGGAGCGTGGATAATCTTAGTGATGCTATAAAGGATCTTCGTGTGACAGGTGATACATCTGTGTCATCCTCGAAAGGCTCAGAGCTAGCCGTTCCAAACGGATTGCCTCGATCTGGTAGCCTTCTTTCTGAAGACCAATCACAAAACTTTCCATCTCATCCCTCTACAAAAGCTCCGAGCTTAGATGGAAAGAGTGTCACTTCTGGTACCACATTCGCGTTGGACGAGAAGGAATCTCTGC